>SNQJ01S0251024.1:0-12831 GCA_010110895.2 Picea sitchensis | reverse complement strand
AATTTTGGAATTTGACCTTAAAATAAAGCCCACTAAATTGGTAAAAGGCCAAGGTTTAGCCAGATTGTTGGTTGAATCAAATTGCAAGGCTTTAGGGGTTAATTTTATGAACATACATTCAGAAAATCAACAAACTGAGATTGCTGATAAAGACTGTCATGTCATCCTGAACTTAGAAAAATGCATCTGGTATAAGGACATCATATATTTTCTATTGAAGTTGCGGCCTCTTGATGGTTTGGACAAGAACAAGGTAAGAGCTTTGAAACTCAAAGCAATCAAATGTTGTCTCATTGATCAAGTTTTGTACTAGAAGGATCCTCTGGGGGTTCTAATGATATTTCTAGACCCACATGAGGTTGAAAGAGCTATAACTAATTTTCATGATAGCTTATTTGGGGGACATCATTTTTGGAGGACCACAACTTACAATATCCTCAGAGCTAGGTATTTCTGGCCAAACCTTTTTATGGATATTTGTGCAAAGATTAGGGCTTGTGTCAAGTGTCAAAATTTTGTTGGAAAGAAACAAATCAAATCTTTTCCTTTGAAACCTGTAATGATTTCTGGATCTTTTCAGCAGTGGGGTCTTGACTTCATTGGAGAGATCCACCCAGCCTCAAGTGGTCAAAACGGGTGGATTTTGATTATCACTAATTATTTCACCAAATTGATAGAATCCATCCCTATAAGGAGTACGTCCCACAAGGTAATCATAAGCTCATTTGAAGATATCATGTCCATATTTGGTCATCTAAGAAGGATTTTCGCATACCATAGACTTGAGGGACGAACCAACTCCATAGGGTGAACCAGGGATTTGGATCACCCTCCCCCAGTATAGCATCAAGTTTCCCACCCCTGCAACACTATAGTCTATCCCCAACTTGGATGTTGAGGTTAACCTTAAAGGAGTACCTCCAGGACAGATCGAAGTATTGGAGGTAGGTTTGAAGACATACAGAAGGGAACATAGAGAAATGACCGTTGAAAGAGAAACCCAACTAAGAAGGCTTGCCGATGAAACAAAATATCAGTTATAGAGGGCTCGTGAAGAGAAGGAGAAGGCTACAGAAGCCTTGCAAAAGGAGAAAGAAAAATTCCTAGTATAGTTATGAGAAGCGCGGGAAAATGTAGCTGCCCATGAAAGCAAAAAAGAATAGCTTTAGACGAAGCTTAAGGAGGAAAAGAGAGCTGGCGAAGCCCAACTACAAAAGGAAAAAGAGCAGTTGCTCGTAGAGAAGTCCGTGGTAAAAGAAGAAGTAAGTAAATCATGTCTCCCTATGCCAGGCTTGGAAAAGGAGGAGCAAGAGCTTGTCGAAGCTCAAGTAGCGAAGCTCGCAGAGACCCTCTAGTAGCTTTAGGCTAGGATAATTGAACTGGAGGCCAAAACAATGCCAAGCACCCCACAGGAGGTGCGTGACCCGAGGGAGGATTCCACCAAAAACACAGTAGAAAGTATAAAATCCCTCACCTTAGCATGTAAACAGTTGAGTGACAAAAGTGCCCGGACATATGAACACCTTGCCGAGGAGCCAAAGTTAAATAAGATAGAGGCTCAGTTACAGGAGGTGCAACAACAAGAATTTTCATTGCAGGTGCAGATGAATATACTCACAACAGTAGAAAGGATGAAGAGATCCCGGGAGTAGTGCATAGTACAACAACATATCACTTCTCTCCAAGGTAAGGTGATTGAAGTAACACAGAAGTTACAACCTATGCAGGACGAATCTTGCAAGGTGTTCGAGGAGATCGATGGTGAGGAATCACAATTAGATCAAGTAGTTGTAGTAGTAGAAGCACGCCTGGAAGGGCCTGTTACAGAGGAGATAGTCCAGGAGCTCGCTAAGCAGGAGGCTCAGGCGAGGTAGCTCGAGTTAATCTCGAGGATTTTGAAGTAGGATTGTCCAGACATGAGTTACTCGAGACGAGTCATAGGTGAGTGTTGGGGGGCTGTTGGCCCTCAACCAAGTTTTGGGGAAACTTTGGTCAATGTTGGCCCACTTTTGGACTTCGACACGTTGGTTGAAGAAGGAGCGCCCAGGCAGAGATGAGATCATGGATCTCACCTATTTTGGGGGCTATGTGGACCCAGTAAGGGGTCCTCTAGGGTTTTGTAACGGGTTTTTGGGATTTCATCCCATGGGTTTTCCCCATGTTTAGGCCTTATTGTAAGGGTTTGTAAAGTATAAATAAAGGGGAATGTATTGTAGAAGTAGCTAAGTGAAAGAAGTTCAAGTTTATTTATGCGAAGGAATGCATGTGGTCTAGGATGTGTGCTCGAATGTGATTTTGTAGAAGGTGCTAAGTGTTGTGATAGAGATTGTGGCTCTCTGCATTTGACCTATTTTTGGAAGGAAAATAAGGAGGATCTAGGGATTAGTGCACAGATCTCCTGTCTTGTGAGAAGTTTGACTTTGTGGCTTAGTGAACAGGAGTGACTGGATGTAATATCTTGGAGAATAGTAAAGAGGCGAAGCGGTTTGTGGACGTAGCCCCACCTTGGGGTGAACGACATATATCTAGTGTCTCATGGTTTTCTTTGTGTAGTGTCTTTCTATTATGCATTTTATTAGTGCTTTGATTATGATGTGTAATGAATAGATATTTTGTCGCGTAAGTACTTTACTTATGTTAAAGGGTAAATGAACGCTAGATCTGACTCACAGTGCTAAGTGCTAAGTGTTAAGTGTCCAGGGTGCATAATCCCTTATTGTTACTGCGCTAGATCTGTCTTTGATTATGCTCTGTGATATTAATGAGGTTAATAAAATAATGGATGTTCACTTCCTAAGCATTAATAAAATATTCTGCGAAGTGCTATTATCACAGATTCGTGTCCCAAACTGGTTGCAGACACCTGCGTCCTGTAACCCCCCCTACTTCTACCTCAGGTGAGACTTCTCTTGCTTCACAGGTGTTGTCGAAAGGGCTGGTAATCGGAGTTTTGTTGGTGCGTTGTTAAGCATTGAACCCTGGGTTTTCCCCTATGCCAACACAGTGTTTTGGGAAAACATAAGGCTCCTTAGCTTCATCCCACATCTTTTTAGAGTTGATACATATCATCCCACTATCACGATATACCTTTAAATTATTCTAATCAAAGGTGTCCCACCACTTGCACCTAAAAATAACACATTGGAAAGAAGATATGTCCACTTGAATGATCTCTTGTATCTTTTCGACGTGTAACCTAACTTCCCATGTATGGTGTTTTGATCGAGGTGGATAGAATGACTAGATTGGTCAAACTCAACTTCCACTTCACAGTCTTGTGTCATGTGTCCATCATCGACATTCTCTGTGCGAAAATGATGTCCATATGCCCACATAGATGGGAACAAATGCACCTATGAAAAAATGAACAAATCATAGTGTCAATATGTGTCTAATAACCCGACCATTAAAATATAAAATAATATGTATGTACTTACAATTCAAACGTGCATTACGAAGTTAAAAACATTATGTACACAAAAATATTATTACCGAGTTAATGCAACGAATCTCTATGTTTAGTGCATCCTCTTCTTCATGTGGGTAACGAACAGATGCACCATATTTCTCTCAGACTTGGTTAACAACCCAATTGTTGGGGCATGTCATTGGCATATTTTCTTTTAAATGATTAGGATAAGGCATGCTTCTACCATTCAACCATTTGAATTATTTCCTATCACTTTCCCATTTCCTCCTCTTTTGTTCGCACAATGCGACCCACAGTTGTGTTGCCTCTGAATTGTAAAGAATGAATTTATTGATGGTATCAATTTATGAATTCGTTGATGTATTCATGAAATCAAACCAACATATAGTACATATGATATCATGAAAATATACATTATGAAGTTCAGTGTGAATAGTTACCGTGTAGAAATTTGACATATGATAAGTCACTTACGATTTATCAAGCACCTTTTTCCATTCATTTGGGGAAGCTCCCCTTCTCTTTTGTCTTCATCCCTTTTTTTTTCCCAAATCACTGCACCTGGTGTGTTGTTAATCTAATTGAGGTACTCACTAGCATAATAGAAAGACTCATATGGTATGTACCCCTCTGCCATAGACCCCTCTAGTTTTTCCCTTTGACAAACAAATCCTTTCAATTTCTTCATGTACCTCTCTAAAAAAACATCCAATGATAGGAGACCACCCCGACTAATTCAACCTCATCTACTAGGTGAATTAAAATATGAACTTGCAAGTCCATGAAACTCAACGGTAGTTCCTTCTCAAACATTCAATCAATCTCAGCTATCTCTTGATGTTGACGCAAAGAGGTCCACTCTAACACCCCGCAGGGTCTCTTCACCTGACCTCCTTCTCACACAGGATCGTTCAAATTCTCTATTCTGAGCCTTCAGCGGCTCCTTGGATTCCCTCAGGAATCACTGTGAAAAAATATCCAATCCACAGGTCCTTTCTCACCTCCACATGGCCTTCTTCACTTTACCGTGATCAATTTCCCCACGGGAAAACTTCTTATCGGGCTTCGGGGTTTCGCAATCCCCGTTGTCGAGAGATTCTTACCTCTCGAACCTATGAACGTCGATTTGTCGATGCGCTCCTTCCACGCGCTAGCCTCCCTGGCTATGCTTCCGGTACATGTGACCACTTACCATATGACCATAGCCATATAGCTTCCCATCGGAGTTTCGGGGTTCTTGTCGACAATGTGCATAAGCCCTTGGAATCCACGATATGTTGATTCCTGATGCGTCGGTCCTCCGATGGTTCCCGGCCCTTTGACCTGCCACCTGTCCTCTTCGTCGACTTCCGTGGCCCCACACAATTCTCTGCTTGTTGGGAAATCACGTTTCACGATATCGCGATTTCCATTGCAACGTTTTCCGCGACCCTAGGACTCTCGATATCCCGATCGGCGATGTCCCAATGTGACATCAACTTGGCCCACAACACAGAACTTTCACCTTCTCGCCACTCGTGAGATGGAATTCCTTCCTTCGTCCAACCTCCGATGCATGAAACGTTGAGATTCCGATGCTCGCGATCTCGCCACTCGCGACTTCGCTAATCGCGAGGTCGGATAATCTCCACGCTGACTTCCGATGCCCGAGACACCGATGTGAGTAAATCTCGTGACACGCATCTACTTACAAACGAACGGTCCAGGTCACTTCTCGCCAATTCGTGGTTTCTGATGTCGAGCGATCAACTCATGTCCTCGATATCCCCGATATCTCGAATGCTGATTCCTTTTCGGGACTTCCTCCGATTGCGCTTGATTGCTGCCACACGTCCTAGGAATGGATGGTCCTGATCCAATCGCTATTTCGAGACGTCTGACGTCCCGATTCTTCCGACCTCGAGGACTTTGATTCTCCGAGTGTCTACAGCCCGACGGCTTCACCCCTTATCGGGATTTCTTCTCATGTCCACGAGGACTTAACTCCCTCATAACTTCTGCGGATCCGACGGCTGTCGGCGATCCTTCTCCCAATCTAACGGCTCAGATCCTTTCTCCTTGCATGATCCTCCTCCAGAGGCTAATCTCCGTGCAACTCTTCCCGATCCTTCGACTGACGGGATTCCTTCGTGAGATCCAACGACTATTGATCCTCCTCTCCTAGGCACTTCCTCTGGCGCTCCTCTGCTGGACGTGAATTACTCGACGGTCCAGATCTCTTCTCTCCGCCCGATCCGATGGCTGTTGTTTCTCCTCCCTAAGCTCCTTTGTGCCTCTTCTCAGTCTTGGGAGAAATTCAAAGGTCCAAAGGCTTCGAACTTTTCTTATTCCCTCTGCGGGCTCCTCGAGCTTGAGTCTCGCTGCGCGTATACACCGCTACCTTTCCTTAGCTTGCTCCTCCTTTTGAATCCTTAAAGGATTCTTTCAACTCCTGCACCTCTGTGAATTCCTCGTGCGTAAAGCGCTACCTGTCCTCAGCTTCTACGAGTACTCAGACCCCTTGGGGATTTTGTCTTTCTTCTCCCGTAGATGGAGAATGAAATGGATGCCCTCCTGGCTATCCTTCCGCTCAAGCCTCCTCTTGAGTGCTTCTAGGTATTCAGCAACCCAGTGAAAGTTCCCTCAGTGGATAATTCCTTCAGAGGACAGAACTCAGAGAGTTCTCTGGTTTCCTGTACCTGCCTGCACACTTTCTCGACACCCTCCTAGTGGAGTCTCTTCTCTTCCACAGAACCCTCCAACGGTTCTGTCTTCCTCCCTTGTGCGCCTATGCACTTGCTCGATGCCCACCTGGCAGAGCTTCTCAGAATCCTTAGTGATTCTGGTCTTTTTCAAACCCTCTACAGAGTTCTTCTTCGAGCACCTCGTGCTTATGCTCATTGCCCACCTGGCATAGCTCCTACAGAATCCTCAGTGATTCTGTCTGCAACTGTGTTCTCGTACACAACCTTGCCTCCAAGGTGTTCAACAACCTCAAAGGTCTTCCTCCTGAGTTGATGACTTCAGTCCCGTGCCTCAGCACGTCTTCGTCTGACTCCTTAGAGTTCAGAAGTGCATTCTCTGTGCAATAGTATTCAGAGTCTGAAACACTCTGTCATGCCCTCCTGACATGAAACCTCAAAGACCCTCAACCTGAAATCAACACACTCCCTGTAATGGTATGATAACAACACACAATCACAGCATATATATATATATATAACACATACAGACATCCATATACACAGAATATGCAGGAAAACTGCTTTGTTTGTATTAACAAATGGAAAATGCCTGTAATTACAAGGTGTTCCTGAGCTCTCTCTGCTCCTCTACAACCATGCTAACTCATCTATTATAGCTCAACTAACTCAAAATGAGATCTCACAATCTCTTTTACCTGAGGGTCTCATCGAGCGCTTCCCTCCAGGATTTACCTACCCTAATAAAATTACAATCAATGGCTGTCTAGTCTGCTATCTAGAACTAGATCTCAGTCGATCTACATTAAATTCCTATCTTATCTAAAGCCTGCGTAAAGGCATGGATTTCTTGGCTCAACAGCCTAAGCACATTAAATTACATTCAATTTCAAATTCAAAATGACGTCGCGCCTCTCTTCAGCCTTTGAATTCGTGCGCGCTAACGTGGCTGGCTGGCTGGTTGTTGACATGGAGATATTTTCCTGCATCATACTCCATAGCTGCAAAATCATGAGCTCCTGCTCATGAGCTTCCCCTGTAGCTGTGGGAATCCTCCTAGATCCCAAATGAATATTTGGAGCTGTTCAACCGCTCCATCTTGCTGTTGCTGCTGCTTTTGCTGCGCTGCTGCTGCTGCTTCTTCCCTTCTGCTCAGCCTCTCCCTGCTGGTAGTTTCTTCTGATCGGATCATAAGCTCCATGATCTCCACTATCACCTCATCCAGCTGCGCCAATGGCTGGTTCTTCTCATGCAGTCTCCTCAGCTGCAATTTTTTTTTTCCATTGGGCAGATCATCATGATCTCCCAGGCCTCCTTCATCCATTTCCAACTTCACCTGTTGGATGTGCATGCCCTGCACTTTTATCCTTTCCTCCAGGGCTTCAATCTGATCCCACAGATCAGCAAAGGAAATGTTGTCTGCCTCTTCCTCCTCTGCTTCTGCAACCTCCTCTGTTGCATTGTTTTCAGCTTCATGGCTGAAAATGTTGAGCCATTCCTTAGAATGCTCGTCATCCTCTTCTTCTGATTCCACTTCAAATTCCCCTGTTGCAGTCTCTTCAAATTCAATGCTGAATGCATTGAGCCATTCCTCAGAATGCTCACTCGCTTCTTTGTCCTCTTGAGCAACTTCCAAAGTCTGCTCCCATTTTTCTTCTTTTCTGACAGTCATAGCTGACTGTTCCTCTGTTGTTGCACCATCTACAACATAATTTTATACCTCCTCTTGTGCAGATGGTAGGAATATCCCAATTCCCCCAATCATCAGAAGATTATTCTGATCCTTCACCTCTGTCAGCTGCATCCGTTGATCCCTTTCCATCTCTGAATTTATGAGGCTATCAGACAGTCTCATCTACTCTGTCATCTCCTCTGGATGATCCAAATTCATCTGTTCATCCCTACCCACCTGGCAATATGGGATGCTTCCACTGCTCTCCTGGCAGACTATGAGATCAACCGATCCCATCTTCATCAGCACTCCTTTCTAAATGGAACTCTTTATGAGACCTTCAAATGGTCCCAAATTTTCATCTCTGCCCTCCTGGCATTTCAATACTCTTCCGCTGCCTTCCCGATAATTTTCGAGATCCCTTAGCGATCTCTTTTCATTGCCCTCCTAGCAAATTGAAATTCCCTGGTTGTCCTCCTGATAGTCCTTGAGATCATCAGCTCATCTCAACTCGTTGCCCTCATGGAAAACTGGAACTTCTTCTTCTCTGCCCACCTGGCAGTTCTTGAGACCTTTAGCTGATCCCAATTCATCCTCTTCATCACCATCGAGATCTCTCCCAGTCTCCGGCATACAGTGATCAATCGTCTTTTCCTCTGTAGCCTTGAGGTTTTCAGCATACCTCAACCATCGTCTTAACAACCTCTGCTTTCCTTTGACCATCAACTCCCTAACTGGCCATTTCACCTTTTGTGTCTTCATGGGCCATTCATATACCCATCTCGGCTTTTTATTTTTCCGCATCTTCATTTCGAGTTCCTCCATTTCTCACTTTATGTCAGCGAGTTCTTTATCCATTTCTGTTGTGCTCATCAGCTCTGGATTCTTTCGTTCAGCATGCTTATGGCGTTCATTAGCCATTTTGCTGTGTCTATCTGCCTCCCTGACAGATCTTCTACTGTCACTCCACATCCTAAGTGTGTCCAGCTTCATCCTATAGTCCTGCTGACTGTCTCTTTGACTGTTGCTTTCCCACAAACAATCATTACAGATTCCTCCAACAACTTTGTCTTCCCCCTGCTTTCCTCTGTCTGCAATATACAAACAGAATCCCACTCTGATACCACCTGACGCAAAGAGGTCCACTCTAACACCCCGCAGGGTCTCTTCACCTGACCTCCTTCTCACACAGGATCGTTCAAATTCTCTATTCTGAGCCTTCAGTGGCTCCTTGGATTCCCTCAGGAATCACTGTGAAAAAATATCTGATCCACAGGTCCTTTCTCACCTCAACATAGCCTTCTGCACTTTACTGTGATCAATTTCCCCACGGGAAAACTTCTTATCGGGCTTCGAGGTTTCGCGATCCCCGTTGTCGAGAGATTATTACCTCTCGAACCTTCGAACGACGATTTGCCGATGCACTCCTTCCATGCGCTATCCTCCCTAGATATGCTTCCGATACATGTGACCACTTACCATATGACCACAACCATATAGCTTCCCATCGAAGTTTCGGGGTTCTTGTCGACAATGCGCATACGCCCTTGGAATCCACGATACGTTGATTCCTGATGCGTCGATCCTCCGATGGTTCCTAGCCCTTTGACCTGCCACATGTCCTCTTCGTCGACTTCCGTGGCCCCACACAATTCTCTGCTTGTCAATAAATCACGTTTTGCGATATCACGATTTCCATTGCAATGTTTTCCTCGACCCTAGGACTCCCGATATCCCGATCGGCGATGTCCCAATGTGACGTCAACTTGGCCCACAACACAGAGCTTTCGCCTTCTCGCCACTCGTGAGATGGAATTCCTTCCTTCGTCCAACCTCTGATGCACGAAACGCCGAGATTCCAATGCTCGCGATCTCGCTAGTCATGACTTCGCTACTCGCGAGGTCAGATAATCTCCACGCTGACTTCTGATGCCCGAGATGCCGATGTGAGTAAATCTCGTGACACGCGTCTACTTACAAACGAATGGTCCAGGTCACTTCTCGCTAATTCTGGGTTTCTGATGTCGAGCGATCAACTCATGTCCTCGATATCCCCGATATATCGAATTTCGATTCCTTTTCAGGACTTCCTCCGATTGCGCTTGATTGCTTCCATGCGTCCTAGGAATGGACGGTCCTGATCCAATTGCTATTTCGAGACTTCTGACGTCCCGATTCTCCCGACCTCGAGGACTTCGATTCTCCGAGTGTCTATAGCCCGACGGCTTCACCCCTTATCGGGGTTTATTCTCCTGTTCACGACGACTTAACTCCCTCGTAACTTCTGCAGATCCGACGGCTGTCGGCGATCCTGCTCCTGATTTGATGGCTCAGATCCTTTCTCCTTGCACGATCCTCCTCCAGAGGCTAATCTCCATGCAACTCTTCCCAATCCTTCGACTGACGAGATTCCTTCATGAGATCCGACTATTGTCGGTCCTCCTCTCCTGGGCACTTCCTCTGGTGCTCCTCTGCTTGATGTGAATTACTCGACGGTCCAGATCTCTTCTCTCCGCCCGATCCGACGGCTACTGTTGCTCCTCCCTGAGCTCCTTCACGCCTTCTTCTTAGTCTTGGGAGAAATTCAAAGGTCCAAAGGCTTTGACCTTTGCTTGTTCCCTCTGCGAGCTCCTCGATCTTGAGTCTCACTGCGCATATACACCGCTACCTTTCCTTAGATTTCTCCTCCTTTTGAATCCTTAAAGGATTCTTCCGACTCCTACACCTCTGTGAAGTCCTCGTGCGCAAAGCGCTATCTGTCCTGAGCTTCTACGAGTACTCAGACCCCTTGGGGATTTTGTCTTTCTTCTCCCGCAGATGGAGAATGAAATGGATTCCCTCCTAGCTATCCTTCCGCTCAAGCCTACTCTTGAGTGCTTCTGGGTATTCAGCGACCCAGTGAAAGTTCCCTCAGTGGATACTTCCTTCAGAGGACAGAACTCAGAGAGTTCTCTGGTTTCCTGTACTTGCCTGCACACTTTCTCGATGCCCTCCTGGCGGAGTCTCTTCTCTTCCACAGAACCCTCCAATGGTTTTGTCTTCCTCCCTTGTGCGCCTATGCACTTGCTTGATGCCCACCTGGCAGAGCTTCTCAGAATCCTCAGTGATTCTGGTCTTTCTCAAACCCTCTACAGAGTTCTTCTTCCAGCACCTCGTGCTTACGCTCAATGCCCACCTGGCAGAGCTCCTACAGAATCCTCAGTGATTCTGTCTGTGACTGTGTTCTCGTACACAGCCTTGCCTCCAAGGTGTTCAGCAACCTCAAAGGTCTTCCTCCTGAGTTGATGACTTCAGTCCTGTGCCTCAGCACATCTTCGTCTGACTCCTCAGAGTTCAGAAGTGCATCCTCTATGCACTAGTATTTAGAGTCTGCAACACTCTGTCATGCCCTCCTGAAATGAAACCTCAAAGACCCTCAACTTGAAATCAGCACACTCCCTATAATGGTATGATAACAACACACAATCACAGCATATATATAGAACACATACAGACATCCAAATACATAGAATATGCAGGAAAACTGCTCTGTTTGTATTAACAAATGACAAATGCCTATAATTACAAGGTGTTCCTGAGCTCTCTCTACTCCTCTACAACCATGCTAACTCATCTATTATAGCTCAACTAACTCAAAATGAGATCTCACAATCTCTTTTACCTGAGGGGCTCATCGAGCGCTTCCCTCCAGAATTTACCTACCCTAATAAAATTACAATCAATGGCTGTCTAGTCTTCTATCCAGAACTAGATCTCAGCCGATCTACATTAAATGCATATCTTATCTACAGCCTGCGCAAAGGCATGGCTTTCTTGGCTCAACAACCTAAGCACATTAAATTACATTCAATTTCAAATTCAAAATGAGGCTGTGCCTCCATTCAGCCTTTGAATTCGTGCGTGCTGACGTGGCTGGTTGGCTTGCTACTGACATGGAGAGATGCTCCTACATCAGATGTCATCATGGAATTATATCCATATGAATCTCCTTTGATTTGATCCAACATACAAATGCAGATATTTTAGATATGGAATGCATTAGGTCATGGGGGAAGTCATCGTTCACACACCCATGCACAAGCAAAGGATAATGGCACTACAAACTAAACACATAAAAAATTAATTATGTTTTATGCCATGGCATAAAAATAAAAATTACAAATAATAAAATCATATTTTTGACATATGTCGTACCTTTAGAAGGTTGAAATGGTTGTGTGATTTCAACCCCGACAAATGGTCTTGACACACAAAGAAGAAACATTGTAGGGAATACCCATATAAAGAAGGAACCTTCACACCCAATATAACTTCCTTTGCAAAATAAAGATCTTCTTTCTTCAAAATCCATGGGACATCACCTTCTTTGAAAAACCAAGAGGGACTAGCCTCTCCTCTACTTTCTTGTCTTGGCCAATGTTTCTTTTTAGTTTTTAAAGAAATAAGATCTCTCTTCACATCTAATGTGTCACTTTCTTTCGATGATATGTGCCTCAATAAAGAAGATGAAACATTTGTAAATATATGCATGGGATCTAGTAAGTGGGAAATCTTAAGATGCTCCCAATAGAGGAGCTCATAAAAGATAGATTCCATTTTCATCCCAATAGGAAATTTCTCAACATAGGTGTCTAAGAATTATGGATCATCGAACATAGGCTCCCCATTTGAATCAACCATTTTTTTAATCTCCTTCTCCTTCTCTCTCTCATATTCTCTATGCCATGATGTTGGTGTCATTATTACATGCATTTGGGTTCTCTCTAGTTTACCATTGAAAGTAGATGTTTCTCTTATATAAGGGTGTTCTTCTGGGAGGAATACCCTCGAGCAGTCATACACTAGCTTTTGTAGGTGGTTGGACCACCTAGCCTTCAGAGAAGGTCCACAACATTTACATTCATAATAGCCTTTAGTTACAAGACCTGCGAAATTATTGTATACATAACACGCTAGTGTTTAAGAATAGAATGTCAATCACATCAAATCAAATATGAAAATAAATATTGTTACATATATAAACAAATCAATAAACATGTTAATTACCA
>SNQJ01S0251022.1:0-12831 GCA_010110895.2 Picea sitchensis | reverse complement strand
AATTGGAATCAACCTCTTCTATTAATCCAAATATCTGTACATGGGTGTTCTTACACAGCTCTCTGCTTGCTCTTTCTCCAATTATTCTAACTTTGATAATGTTACAATGCACAATGAGGGTGTCTATATCCTGTTTCCCTCTTGCTCTCTCAAATAGTCTAACCTAGAATTAAATTCTATCTACCTGCATTAACTACTTTACATGCCTCCTACCTACTAAGGATGAGAGCTAAAGGCTCAAGGTCCGATTACATAATACAAGTGTGTCTCATCTTAATGGCTCATTTAAGATGGCGCAACAATCTAAGGGAATTTCAAAATTTGTGTTGGCGCTTTTCCACCTTTCCGATTGCTTCCGCGCTGGCTCGCTTGATGTGGGATATGCTCCTACATCATACTCCCTCGCTTGAAAATTTTCATGGGCTCCTATCCATGAGCTCCTGCACGGTCTATCCATACTTCTGTATCTCTGCTTCGGTCTCCCAACTGGCATCTTCAACTGGATGGTTCTTGCATTTGACCAGATACTCAAGGTATTGCTTTCGTCTGGTCCTCTTACTCACTCTCTTATCAAGTATGCACTCCATCTATGGCTTATCCGCAACTGGCATCTGCTTCGTCCACTGGATTACTGGCTGCTCATTTCTAGTCTCTATTTCTTTAGCCTTATATGGGTACAAATCTGAGATATTGAATATCGTAGAAATTCCGATCCCATCAGGTAATTCAATCTCGTAAGCATTTGCCCCACATTTCTTCAAGACCCTGCATGGTCCGATTTTATTCATCTTCATCTTATTATATGTTCCTCTCGGGAACCTTTCTTTCCTCAAATGTGCCAGAACCAAATCACCAACCTGAAACTGAAGTTGTCTTCTGTGTTGATCTGCCCTGCATTTATATTCCTAGCTTGAATTTCGCAATCGTTCCTTCACCTGGTTGTGAAGTTCCCTCATCGTCTCTGTGAATTCTTCTGCACTAGAGATCCTAATTGCAGTCTGTTCTGACTCTCTCAGTTCAAAAATTCCTCTCGGCTGCATGCCATAAACAACTTGAAATGGACTCTGCCCTGTACTCCTGTTAACAGAGTCATTATAAGCAAACTCTTCCTGTGGTAATATATTGTCCCACTGACTGTGGTGTTCTGTCACTAAGCTTCTCAGCAAGTCTCCCAGACTTATGTTCACCACCTTCGTCTGTCCATCCTTCTGAGGATGATAAGCTAAACTAAACAACAAGTTAGTTCCCAGCTTTTTCCATAAGGTCCTACAAAAATTCCCTATGAATTTCGTGTCTCGATCCGAAACTATACTTCTCGGAAACCCATGAAGTCGAATGACCTATTTGAAAAATAGATTCGCAATGTGAGTTGTGGCATTGGTCTTCTGGCATGGAATGAAGTGTGCCATTTTGGAAAATCTATCCACCACCACAAAAATTGAATCACAACCTCTTTGTGTCTTTGGCAACCCCAATACAAAATCCATGCTAATTGCATCCCATGGCCTCTCTGGTATGGGAAATGGTTGATAAAATCCCGCATTTTGTTTCCTTCCCTGTATATGCTGGCAAATTCTGCATCTATCCACAAATCTCTTGACATCCGCTCTCATTCCCAGCCAAAAATATGACTCATTCAACTTCGTGAACATCTTGTCGTGACCAAAATGTCCTGCCAATCCTCCACTGTGTTTCTCCTTCAACAAGTTCTCCCTCATGGAGCATTTCGGAATGCACAGTTGATTACCTTTGAATAGTAATCCTTCCTGGATCATGTATTCTATCCACAGGCTTCTGTCTCTGAGAACTGGATTCTCAACTGCTTCATATGCTTCCTTAAAATCCTCATCATCTGTGTACATGTCCCTGAGATCATCAAAACCCAACGTTTTGACTCTGAACTCCTGCAACAGCAAACACTTCCTGCTCAAAGCATCAACAACTTTTTTAGCAGTACCAGAAATATGTTTTATCACAAAAGTGAAATTCTGCATATACTCAACCCATTTGACATGGTTCTGATTCAACTTTTCCTGTTGAGTCACAAACTGAAGTGCATGATTGTCACTGTACAAGACAAACTCTTTGGGTATCAAGTAATGCCTCCATTTCTTCAGTGCATGTATGATAGCGTAAAATTCCTTATCATAAGTGGAATATTTCAACTTTCCTTCATTTAGCTTCTCACTGAAATACGTTATCGGCCTATCTTCCTGACTCAAGACTGCTCCGATTGCAAATCGGCTTGCATCGCATTTCACCTGAAATGTCTTTTGGAAATCCGGCAGCACCAGAACTGGTTGTTCCGTGATATTCCTCTTCAATAGATTGAAGCTCTTCTCGGCCTCTTTAGTCCAGTGAAAATATTTATGTCTTTTCTTCACTGTATCCATCATTTATGCACTAATTCCACTGAAATTCTTGATGAACTTTCGGTAGAAACTAGATAATCCGTGAAAACTTCTCACCTCAAATATGCTCTTCGGTGATGGCCAATTCTTGATTACCTCCACCTTATATGGATCCATCCTCAACTCATTTTCTGAAATACAAAACCCCAAATAAATGAGCTCTGTCTTCATGAATGAGGATTTCTTCATGTTTATCAACAGCTTCTCCTGTTGTAATTTCTGCATCACTGTAGCCAAATGCTTCAGATGCTCCGCTGTTGTTTTACTGAAAACCAGTATGTCATCCAAATACACAATGACAAATTTCCCGACGAACTCCTTCAGGACTTCGTTCATCAACCTCATAAAGGTACTTGGTGCATTTGTTAAGCCAAATGACATAACAAGCCATTCATACAACCCCTCGTTAGTCTTGAATGTTGTCTTCCACTCATCACCCTCTCTCATGCGAATCTGGTGATAACCGTTTTTCAAATCATTCTTTGAAAAATACTTTGCTCCACTCAAGCAATCCATTAGATCATCCATCCTCGATAATGGAAATCTATACCTGATGGTTATCTTGTTAATCGCCCTCGAGTCAGTACACATCCTCCAGCCTCTGTCTTTATTCAGACTGAGTATTGTTGGAACAGCACATGGACTCAAGCTTTCCCTGACTAATCCTTTGTCCAACAAATCCTGGACTTGTCTCTTAACTTCTTCATTCTCCTGCGGTGTCAATCTGTACGCGGCTTTGTTTGGAAAACTGGCTCTTGGTATGAGATCAATATGATGACTCACACTTCTGATCGGTGGAAACAAACGAGGTAATTCATCCACTACAATGTCAGCGAACTCTTCCAGCAGTTCCTGAACCTCCTATGGTAAATCATCCACTCTTGTGCTAGTCAGAACAATTTTCGGTTTCCTGAACACAATGAATTGTGGTTCCTCCTTCTTCTTAAACTCGTTAAGGAGTTCCTTCCCACTCATGAGAAGTACAGTGTTGCTTACTTCTGTTTTTACCTCGTTATCCTTAATTGGAAGCAACATGTGTGTCCTCCTATTCTTCTCCAGGGTGTATGTGTTCATTCGCCCATCATGAATCACATTTATGTCATATTGCCATGGCCTACCCAGCAATAGATGACAAACATCCATAGGAATGACATCACATAATATCGTATCATTATATCCTCCTATCTTGAATTCAACTAAACATTGTTTAGTGACATTTACCTGATGTCCCTTTTGTAGCCACGAAACTTTATATGGACTTGGATGTTCAGTCGTTTCCAGCTCCAGCTTCTCTACCATCTCAATTGAAACGAGATTTTCTGTGCTACCGCTGTCCACAATGACCTTGCATACCCTGTCCTTGGTCTTGCAACCAGTCCTAAAAAGTCTGGTCCTTTGGACTGAACTTTCCACCTATTTCTCTGGTGTCAAAAGGACTTTTCGCATCATCAACGATCTTCCACCTTTAGCGTCTTCTGCTTCAACATCCTTCCTCTGTTCTTTGGCGATGTGAGCTTCTCCAGTTTCTTTCTTTTTCTCTAGACACTCATAATACTTGTGCCCATTATTTCCGCATGTGAAGCATGTTATTACTCCACCTCTTCCTCTTCCTCTACCTCTAGTATGAGGAAAAGTGTCGTTGTCAGCATAACCTCTTCTCTGCTCAATATGTTGTCCTCTCTATTCAGCATATTGCCCTCGCTGCGAGGTTCCACCTCTCTCAGTTCTTTTGTATTTATGCTCAGACCCAAATTTCCAGTCCTCCTTGGAATTCTGATACTTATCCTGGGCAACTAATTTGCCTCTGGGTTGACTTCTGCCTTGGCCTCTTTGAATCTTCTTTCGTCTCAGCTTCTCTTCTGCTTTTAGAGCCATATGATAAGCATCTTCCACCATTCGAATGGTCAACATACTCATATCATCCTGAATTTCATATCTTAGACCATTCATATACCTAGCTACTTTTTCATCATTGCTTTCACGATGACCTGCCCTGATATTCAGCCTGCAAAATTCTTCAGTATATTCCTTCACTGACATCAGCTTCTATCTCGGGTTCTGCATTCTCCTCAACAGAGAAATTTGATAATCCCTGGGAATGAATTTTGCCTTCATATTTGCAATCATCCTGTCCCAGCTCTTAACCTTTTGCTTGCCTTGGCAACGCCTATCCGCTTGTAGTTCATCCCACCACAAGGCTGCATGTCCTTTTAATATCGTGACGGCATGCTTGACCTTCTTGTCCTCTTCGACATCTTCATAGTCAAAATATGTGTCTAGAGCTCTAATCCAGTCTAGAAGCTCATCTACATCCAGATTTCCCTCATAAACTGTAATGTCCATCTTCGCCTTTGCACCCATCCTTGCAACAGCTTTAAGAAATCATTCATTGGCTGCATCTTCTGTTGTGACTTCTTTGTCTCCATGCCCAGCATCATCTTCACTTTCGGACTCACTGATATCTCCTACATCAGTTGTGCATTTTTGTCTTATCTCCATGTCCACAAGTCTGGCGCGTATGTTATGCAGATCTCTTTCTACTTATGGATTCTGCACCTGTCTACCTCTTCCTATGGATGTCTCCCTTTCCTCCTCTGGATCGGGTGATTGTCTATCTGTTCTCCTTGGCGCCATGGTGAATCTTCCTTCTCCCTACTACAGAAAGAAACGAAGCTCTTCTAAGCTCTGATACCAAACTGACGCAGACCATACCCTCTGCCTCAGCAAAGGTCTCTGTGTTGGCCTCCCGGTCTTTAAGGATCGTTCAAAGTTCACCCTCGATCTGGAGTGGCTCCTTCGATTCTCCCCTGGAATCTTTATTTGAATTTGACCCATAGATATTTTTTGGCACCGCCTTTAGGCCCGGTTCTTTCTCCATTCCCAACAGAAAGTCACAGTCGGGTTTCGCGGTTTTCCAATCCCCGATGTCACAAATCCCGTCTTCCTCAAATTTCTGATCTCCGATATCCCGATGCACTCCCTTTTTTCTTTAGGCCCTCCTAGCTATGCCCCTAGTCCATGCAATCTCCTCTTATATGACCGCAGTCATACCTCTTATCGGGATTCGGGGTTTTGAATGTCAAAATGTATTAAACCTCTTGTCCACAGAATCCCTAATTTCCCGATTCTCGGTCTTCCGGTTAATGAATCTTCCTTTCAGGAAATTTTTCGAAAGCTTCTATCTCGGCCACGCGTCCTCAAAAATGGACGGTCTTCACCACTTCGGGGTTTTCACCGTGGAAATTCCTGATACCTTGTTATGACGAGATGACGTCAACTAGGTCCCACATGGAGCTTTCCTCTTTTCAGAAAATAGGACTTCACGATTTCGAAATGCAAGGAGTTCTTGTCTTCAGGATCCACGAAACGTCGATCCCCGACTTTCTTCGAATTTCGGACACGTGTCCCAAATGGATGAACGGTTCAGATTGCTCCCGGAATTTTCACTATGAAAATTCTCGAACACTCGTCCTTGTGACTCCCGATTTCATGAATGTTGAAATCCCGATGGCTACCCTCTCGTCGGAACTTTCCTCCTCCTGTTCACGAAGCTTGAAATATATGCAACTCATGTTCAATCCAACAGCTGACAGGTATTCTATGTGAAGATCCTACGGTCCACAATCTCCTGAGCTTGGACTCCGGACACAACCGTAACCTCCTCGCTGCTCTGGCAGATCTGACCACTGGCAGGATTTCGCTAATCCTCTCCACAGATTTCTGACCGTAGATCTCTTCCCTTTGATGATTTCTACGAAGGAAACTAAGGACTCTTCCCTGGACTTATCCGCTTGTGCTACAAACTTCCAATGCTCCTCAATGTTTTCAAAAGCCTTACTCCTCCTAATCTTCTCACAACTTCAAGCCTCAAAGAGGATCCTTGCATGCACTCCTTGCGGCGACCTCCAAACACGTCTAAGTGTTGAATTCCTCCAACCCTGCACACTCCTGCAGCAGCAGTCTTTTAACTCTTGCTCAGGGTCGCAACCTTGAACTTCACTTGGCCTGCGCACTCCTTGCACAGATCCTGTGCCCAACTGCACTTCTGGGGAAATGAGAACAAAAGTAAAACTATCTGAGCTTCAAAGACGCAACCCTGAATTCTTGTCGATGCACTCCTTGTGAACACTTCCACTGCACTCCTTGCAGGAATTCTTACTCAGATAGAGAAATAATTGAAACTCATTCCATTATCCCTTCATACTTCAAACTTAAACATGAAATCATATACACAGCATATAAAGAAAATGTGTAACACGAAGAAAACATTCATGAGCATGTCATTCAACATCAATACACAGAGAACAACACAAACCATGAATTGGAATCAACCTCTTCTATTAATCCAAATATCTGTACATGGGTGTTCTTACACAGCTCTCTGCTTGCTCTTGCTCCAATGCTTCTAACTCTGATAATGTTACAATGTACAATGAGGGTGTCTATATCCCGTTTCCCTCTTGCGCTCTCAAACAGTCTAATCTAGAATTAAATTCTATCTACCTGCATTAACTACTTTAAATGCCTCCTACCTACTAAGGAAAAGATCTAAAGGCTCAAGTTCCGATTACATAATACAAGTGCATCTCATCTTAATGGCTCATTTAAGATTGCGCAACAATCTAAGGGAATTTCAAAATTTGTGTTGGCGCTTGTCCAGCTGTCTGATTTCTTTCGCGCTGGCTCGCTTGATGTGGGAGATGCTCCTGCATCAATGCGTATATGAAACTGGGTCTGGGGTCGATGAACACATAGTTCGTGACTCTCTCTTATGCCTCCATAGGACACAAGCATTTACGAGTATATGTAAACTTAAGGGTTCCAGAATGCTTTTGTTTCATTTGGGGCTTTCACGCCCTTCATATTACATTCCATAATTTGCTCTGTGTTAAACGGTGTTATTTCCAACTTATTCCAGTGCTTTAACATGTAGAAATTAGACCAAATTGACTTACAAATTCTTATGAATACCTATTGAAATATTTATACTCTGTGTACTGTAGGTTTTCCTGTAGAGAATTTTGCAGTTCTTTCGATTATAATTCATGCATAATTACATCCCAATTATTTGCGTACCCATATATCATAAATGTTTAATATTTATGAGAAAGGGATTTCGTTTACTTATTGTAGTTATGCATAAGTCATAACCTATAGGAAAATAAACATACGTCTATATGTATGTATATTTCCGTTGTTCAATTACCGTTTACATTGCACACTTAATTAGTTCATTTCTGTAAGTACCATTTAGTTGTGGGGATTCACCTACAGCTTTCACCCTAATACAACAATCAACTAACCCGTAGGAAATTATTCTTTCAGGACTTAACCAGGCCTATTCTCGCAACTAGTAGATTGATGGAATTTAGTATTTACCCAGCAATAAAATACAACAGAGACAATCACATTCGATTCGATCTTTCATCCATAACATTACTCAATTCATGACTAACATATTCATTACACCAGCCATTTAAAGATTTAAACAGAGGAGGTTAAGAGGACATATCTGAATCAACTTGTTGGAAGACAAACAGAACAGCCACGTTCCTCCCAACCATAGAATAGGGCAGCCAAAATCACTTGCCCGATTCACCCCCTAGCCTAACCATGAATCCATGAGGGAGAACTTGGAAAAAAACTCCTCCTCAGCAATGTCCTGCAATTCCAATAAGTTCCTCTTGCCTCACACTCAAACAATAGTGTTCATAGCAGCAAGAAACTCCATAATCTTTTTCTCCAGCATACTTGGCAGCGTCCTGCCTCCTCACATTTGTTATTTATCAATTTTGCCCAGGTCTTTTTCCCTCCCTTGGGGATTTTCACAGCTTTCTAAATCCTTGATTTTCAAGGCCTACCAATGGCCAAATCTCTAATTTTCCACTTGTAACAATCAGTCCAGAGGTAGTTCCAACATGTTCCCCACTCATGGAGTCATGGTCAGTTGATTTTAACATGGTTTTTCCATTTGTCCTCCTACAATTAATATAAAATATTATGTTTTCATACACGTGTCATAGTCCAATAGTTAGTTGGGTCAAAACAGATCTCTTCCCAACAGTCATAATAATTAATTACAATTACTAAATTTGAAATTCAGAATTTCCATAAATGGCAAAAAATTTCCAAATTCGAATTTACTAAAAAGGGAATAAATTTCCAATGAATTTAAATTTCAAAAATAATTTATTTTTGGGGATATCACATCCTTTCCCCCTTCAGTAAAACACTATCCTCAGTGTTCATTCCATTCTTGGAACAGGGTTAGATGACATTTCCGCAAATCTCCCTCCAACTCCCAAGTGGCCTCCTCGGGACTAAAGTTCTTCCATTGCACCTTTACTTGAGCGACGACTCTATTCTGAAGTGTTATTTCTCTCCGGTCCAGAATGCGCAGGGGTTCCACCTGGAACTCACCTTCAGGTCCCACCTACACCAAGTTTCAATCAATATTATGAGTAGGGTCATGAATATACTTTTCCAGCAACGAAACATGAAATACATTATGAATTCTTTGATTAGTTGGAAGTGCAAGTTGATATTCTATGGGTCCAATTCGAGATAGTATCTTGAAGGGCCCACAAAACCTAGGTTCCATCTTGGCACAATTCCCTAACTTCAATGAGCTCTTTCGGGCTTTGACCTTCAAATAAACATTGTCTCCTACTTGAAATTCCAAGTGTCTTCTTTTATGATATGCATAGCTCTTCTGTCTGTCATGTGCTTCTTTCAAGTTCTGTTGTAACTTTCTTACCATGTTCTCCATTTCTTGGAGCATCTCTAGTCCAATCATGAGTCTTTCAGTCGAGTTATCCCAGCTAATTGGAGTCGTACACTTTCTGCCATATAGTATTTCGAAAGGGCTCAACTTAGCCGAAGTTTGGTACCCATTGTTATATGCAAATTCTACCAAGTGCAGGTAGTCTTCCCACTTGCTTGGTTTTTTTCTTACGTACATGCGAAGCATATCCTCTATGATTTGGTTTGTCCTTTCGGTCTGTCCATCCGTTTGTGGATGATAGCTTGTACTGAAATTCAAGTTAGTGTTTAGCCCTGCAAACAATTCCTTCCAAAAAGCGGATGTAAATTTTACATCTCTATCTGAAATCACCATTTTAGGAATACCATGCAGTCTAAAAATTTCTTTCATGAATATTTCAGCAATGTTTATAGCTTTAAAAGTAGACTTTATAGGAATAAAGTGTACAGACTTACTGAGTTTATCGATTACAACCCTGATAAAATCATTATGTTTCTGAGTTTTAGGCAAACCTGTTATAAAATCCAATGATATAGTCTCCCATTTCCATTCTGGTACTGGTAATGGTTGTAATAGGTCGGTTGGATGTTGGTGCTCGGCCTTAACCTGATGATAATCTTGGCACCTAGCCAAGTATTCTGTTGTTTTTCCCTTCATACTAGGCCAGAAAAATAGTTTTCTAAGTGTTGTTATTGTTTTTCTGGTAACCTAGATGGCCAGAATACAGTTTCTTATGCACTTCGTCCAAAATTGTTGATTTCAATTCTGCTGAATCTGGTATGTAAAGTCTGTTTTTAAGTCATAATAGTCCTTTCTTGTCAATGCTTAGATCTGGTCTGTCAGAGTTGGTGGTCCTTTTTTGTAATTTTGTCATTATCTTAGTGTAATTTCCATCGTTAATACCTGTCGTCCTTATTCTTTGCTCCAGGTCACTTTCTGCCCTGCTGATGTTTATCTCAAATAACCCATGGACTCTTCTGCTTAAAGCGTATGCTACTTTATTTTCCTTACCCTTGATATGTCTGACCTCGAAGTCGAATTCTCTCAAGAAGGATAGCCACCTTTCTTGTCTTGCATTAAGATCTAGTTGGTTAAACAGATATTTCACCCCACTATTATCCGTCAAGAGTAGGAATTTTCTGCCCATTATATAGTGTCGCCACATTTTTATGGCATGTATTACTGCTGCCAATTCTAAGTCATGAGTGACATAATTTTGCTTGTGTTCTTTTAATTTTAGGGACTCATAACAAATCACATGCCCTTCCTGAGTTAGGACACCACCCAGTCCATCTTTACTTGCATCAACACAAACTGTGAAGTCTTTATCTGGGTTTTCTACCTTCAAAATGGGTGCCGATGTCAATAATTCTTTCATCTTGTTAAAGCTATCTTGACACTTTTGCAACCAGTTAAACTTGGTTCCTTTCTTTTGTAGTGACGTGATAGGGTAGGCTATCTTGGAAAACCCTTCTATAGATCTGTGATAATATCCGGTGATTCCCATGAATGACCAGATATCTTCCACATCCTTATGTACTGGCCATTTCATAATGGTTTTTATCTTTGTCGGGTCTACGACAATACCTTCTAAGGAAATGACATGTCCTAAATATTGTATTTATTTTTTATACAAATCACATTTTTCGAATTTTGCATATAATTTGTGTTTCCTTAATGTTTGTAGAACTATTCTTAAGTGTTCATCATGTTCCTCCTCCATTTTAGAATAGACCAGAATATCATCGATAAATACTACTACGAAATTGTCTAAGTACTGACTGAAAATGTTGTTCATCAAGCACATAAATGTGGTTGGTGTGTTAGTGAGTCCGAAAGGTATGAATACAAACTTGTAGTGTCCATATCTTGTTTGAAAAGTTGTTTTGTTTATGTCCTTGTCCTTTATCCTAACTTGATGATAACTGGATCGTAGATCCAATTTTGAAAAGATCTTGGTCCCACCAACTTGATCGAACAGATCATTTATCCTTGGTAAGGGATATTTGTTCTTAATGGTCATTTTGTTTAGTTGTCTATAATCTATACATAGTCTTAGAGTACCGTATTTCTTTTTCACAAAGAGGATTGGTGCCCCCCATGGTGAAACACTCGGTCTGATATACTCTTTGTCCAACAATTCCTGTAATTGTATTTTTAATTCTGTCAATTCTGGTAGACTCATTCGGTAAGGTGCTTTTGAGATAGGGGCTGAACCGGGTAGTAGGTCTATGGAGAATTCTATTTCCCTTCTAGGAGGTAATTCTGGTATCTCATCCACAAACATGTCTCTAAATTCACGTATGACAACAAAGTCTTCTAACTTTGGCTTATCTCTTTTTTCTAATAGATTCATTACTTGGGTGGCATAAACTTGACACCCCTTTCTAATACATTTCTTGATTTTCATCGCTGAAACTTGTCTAACTAATACAGGTTTCGGTATGCCTTGGGTTGTTCTAACAGTGCCAAAATCACCTCTATAGCTAAGTATATTTGTATAACAGTCTAGTATTTCTTTGTGTTGTTCCAACCAATCCATCCCAATAATCATATCATAAGATCCTAGTGGTAGGATGTTCAGATTGGTCCTTATCTTTTGACCATCCAAGCTAAACTCCAAATCAGAAATAAAGTCAACTACTTTCCTTTTAGTACCTATTTCTAGTTGTACAAGCCATGATTTTGCGTGCTTCAGTTTCTTAAGTTTATTCGACTCTACTACATCAAGAGTAATATAACTTAACGTAGCTCCAGGGTCAATTAAAACAGAAATTCGAGTGTCATTGATTTTACCTTCGATTTCTACCACCGAGGACTGGTGGTCCGCTTGTCGACCATCTATGGCAGCATTTATCCGATGTAGGCTTCTTCCCACATCTCCCACTGTCGAGGCTTCCTGCAAATTGTGAAAAGCAGTTCTGTTTTCTGAAATTAAACGTGGATAGTTCCTCCTTAGATGAATCTCTCCGCATTCCCAACACTTTAATGGCTCGCGAGAGTTGTCCCCAAACTTCTTCATTCCCAGGTTTACTGGTTTGTCGCTACCTTGCACATTCGGATGATTGGAGTGAAAATCCTTCCTTGGGAAACCTTTTTCTACATTCCGATAAGAAGCTAGTTGGTATCCCTTCTTCTACTGGTTCATTCGATCTTGCTTCTTATCCTTCCAAGCCTTGGGAAACTCTACCCATTGTTTATACTGGTCATAGCATATTTGTGCTTTCCTGAATACCTCACTCAAGGATTTGGGATTGTCAAACTCAATTCTGTCCCTGTAGGACTATGGTAAACAGCTTCAGAATCGCTGGATTTTTAACTTATCCTCCCGGATGTATGGTACGAACCTTAGTAGTTCCAGAAATTTATTTATAGGGTCCTCCATCATCATCTGTCTGAGTCGTAACTCATAAAATTATTTCTTCTTCCTTTCATAATAGATTTCAGAAAGGTATTGTTTCTTAAAATACTTCTTAAAGTTGGACCATTCCAACTATTTATCCTTTAGGCCCTTGGCCAATTTCAGGTCCCGCCACCAAATGTTGGCCTTCCCCTTCAGATTGTAGATGGCCATTCTGACCTTCATGTTGTTGGAATAGTTGTAGATCTGGAAGTATTTTTTTGATGTCCAACAATCATGCCTCAACTTCTTCTCCT
>SNQJ01S0251019.1:0-12831 GCA_010110895.2 Picea sitchensis | reverse complement strand
GATCCATTTTCAGCTCATTTGCAGAGATAACAAAACCCAAATAAATGAGTTGTGTCCTCATAAATGATGATTTCTTCATATTTATCAACAATTTCTCTTGTTGTAATCTCCTCATCACTGCAACTAAATGTTGTAAGTGTTCTGCTTTTGTTTTGCTGAAAATCAATATATCATCAAGATATACAATGATGAATTTTCCTATGAAATCCTTCAGGATTTCATTCATCAATCTCATGAAAGTACTGGGCGCATTTTTTAAGCCAAATGGCATAACAAGCCATTCATAAAACCCCTCATTCATCTTGATTGTTGTCTTCCATTCATCACCTTCTCTCATTCTAATTTGATGATACCCGCTTTTCAAATCAATCTTTGAAAAAAACTTTGCTCCACTCAAGCAATCCATCAAGTCATCCATCCTTGGCAATGGAAATCTATATCTGATGGTAATATTAGTGATTTCCCTTGAGTCTGTACACATTCTCCAGCCTCCATCTTTCTTTGGGCTGAGTACTGTCGGAACAACACATGGACTCAAGCTTTCTCTAACCAATCCTTTGTCCACTAAATCCTGGACCTGCCTCTTGAATTCTTCATTCTCCTATAGCGTCAATCTGTATGCAGCTTTGTTTGATAAACTAGATCCAGGTATAAGATCAATGTGATGGCTTATACTCTTGATCAGTGGCAACGAACAAGGTAGTTCGTCCACTACTATATCAACAAATTCTTCCAACAACTTATGGATTTCCTCTGGTAAATCATCCACTCTTGTACTGGTCAAAACAATTTTAGGCTTCCTGAATACAATAAATTGTGTGTCTTCCTTCTTCTTAACCTCCTTAAGAAGTTCCTTCCCACTCATGAGAAGTATAGTGTTGCTCATCTCTGGTTTCACTTCTTTATCCTTAATCGACAGCAACATGTGAGTCCTACCATTCTTCTCCAGGGTGTATGTGTTCTTTCTCCCATCATGAATCACGTTCCTGTCATATTGCCACGGTCTACCCAACAATAGATGATAAACATCCATGGGAATGACATCACATAATATTTCATCCTTATATCCTCCTATTTTAAATTCAACTAAACACTGTTTAGTGACATTTACCTAATGTCCTTTTTGTAGCCATGAAACTCTGTATGGGATTGGATGTTCAATAGTCTCCAGCTCCAATTTTTCTATCATCTCTGTAGAAACGAGATTGTCTGTGCTACCACTGTCCACGGTGACTTTTCATACTCTGTCTTTTGTCTTGCAAGCAGTCCGAAACAGACTGTTCCGTTGGACTGGATTCTCTAACTCCTTCTCTGGCGTTAAGAGAACTTTCCTCATCATCAAGGATCTTCCACCCTCAGCATCTTCTGCCTCAACATTCCTTCCTTGAGCTTTGGCAATGTGAGTTTCACCACCTTCTTTCTTCCTATCTAGACACTCATAGGATTTATGTCCAACTTTTCCACAGGTAAAACATTTCACTTCACCACCTCAGCCTCTTCCTCTTCCTCTGGCTCAAGGAAAAGTATTTCTATTAGCATACTGTCCTCTCTATGAGCTTCCTCCTCTCTCATGTTGAGTTTGAGGTTTCTTTCCCTCTTCTTTAGGCTTTTGAGTCCTGTCTTGGGCAATTATTTTGCCTCTGGCTTGACTTCTACCTCGACCTCTTTGACCTTGCTTCCGGCTCAAATTTTCTTCAGCTTTTAGAGCCATCTGATAAGCATCTTCCACAGTTCGAATGATCATCATGCTCATCTCATCTTGAATGTCATATCGCAGACCATTCATGTACCTGACAACCTTTTCATCATCACTTTCCCAATAACCTTCTTTGATGTTTATCTTGTAGAATTATTTAGTGTATTCTTTCACTGACACCAGCTTCTGTCTCAAATTCTGCATCCTCCGAAACAAAGTGATTTGATAATCCCTGGGTATAAATTTGGATTTCATCTTTGCGACCATTCTATCCCAGCTCTTGATTTTCTTCTTGATTTTGTAGCATATGTCAGCTTGCAGTTCATCCCACCATAGTGCTACATGCCCTTTAAGTCTGTTAATGGCATGTTTGACCTTCTTGTCTTCCTCGACATCCTCCTAGTCGAAGTATTTATCTAGAGCACTAATCCAGTCTAGAAGCTCTTCAACATCCAGGTTTCCCTCATACACTGGAATGTCCATTTTTGCTTTGGCACCTATCCTTGCAACAACCCTGAATAGGCATTCTTATGCAGCATCCTCGACTGTAATTTCTTCGTTTCCAGCTTCATTTTCACTTTCATCCTCGTTGATATCCCTAACGTTGATTGTACGCCTCTGTGTTGTCTCCATAACATCCATTCCGGCACGTAATTCACGCATGTCTCTTTCTCCTGTCGGATCCAGTATTTTCCTGTCTCTTCTTCTCGACATTTCTCTTTCCTCTGCTGGATCAGGTAATCGCCTATCACTTCTTATTGGTGGCATAGCTGTAAAATTTTCTCCCTTCTCTCTGCTACAGAAAAAAAAGAAGTTTGTTCCGTGCTCTGATACCACAAATGATGTGTATCAGAGTACTCCTTTTCCTCTATCTTACCCTTCCTGAAATATACAGCCAAAATCTGTCTCTGATACCACAACTGGTGCAGACCCCAACCCTCGAGCCAAGATCCGCTCAGGATTGTTCCAAAATTCCCTTGAGACGAAGCAACTTCTTTGGTTCCTCGCTGAAACCTTCAACAAATTCAATCCATAGGTTCTTCTGAAACCCCCCCTTATGCGAACAGGCACAAGGTGTGAGCTTCTCCTTCACATGACCACAACTGGGCCTTGGTGCAAGCACCTTTTGCAACTCGCAATTCGTGAGTTCGTGGGTTGAAGACCCTCGACTCCTCTTTTCCAAACTCTCGATACCCAAGATGACGATACAGGTATGGCTCCTTTCCTTGTTAGCGCCCTCCACACGTGACCGTCGACTAGGGCTAAGCACTAGCACCTCTCGCAACTTGCGACCTTGTGAGTTGGAGTGTCGAACCTTGGCACTTCCCCCTTGTGAAAGCCTGAGAGGCAATGGTTGATTTCCCTATGAACACTTCTCGCAACTCACAATCTCGTGAGTTGAAGCATTGAGCTCTCGTGCTTTTCTTCTATGAAATCCCGAGATGTGATAGGGAAACTATGGGTTGACCCCTTGATGCACGAGTACATGCCACCTATCACCCTTGCGGTCCCCGCCTAACAGATGTGCCACGCATTCACATGAACTCTCGACTCTCTCCACTTCGCAACTCCTGTAGTTGAAACTGACTCGTTCCAACCTCCGAAACCTCGATACGCGAAATAACAAAGAGGTTTCTGATCCCACAGTTGTTCCTGCTTGTTCATATCCAATGGCCTAGATCTCTTCCTCCTCTTCTCGCAACTCAAAACTTTGCGACTCTAAGGGTTTGGTCTTCCACCTCCAAACTCATGAACCCTGAGTTCAAGAAATGATCCAACTCTCAACCTGACCACAATCAACGGTCCTCGTTGATTCTTGAACCCAAAATGATGAGTTCGTCCAACCTCTATCCACCTTGCAACTTCTCTATATCCTGTGGTCCTCGTGACTTTGTGAGTTCTCCACATAGAATCCTGACCGTTCAATTCCTTCCTCAATGGATTCTATGGGATGAATCAGCGTCCTCCCTCCTGAGCTTTACTTCTACAAGATAACTTCTATCTTGTCTTCCTTTGAATAATTCAAAGGTACTATCCCTCCTCGAGCTTTAACTTGCAAACTCAATCTCCAAAGGACTCTTGCACACACTCCTTGGGGCACTCTTTCAAATACTTCTAAGTATTTGATTTCTCGACTCTGTGCACTCTCTGCTACGGTAGTTCTTTAACTCTTCTCTTGGTTGATAAGTTATAAGATTTCAACCAGCCTGTGCACACCTTGCACGGCTTCTATGCTTCACTTGCACTTCTACTAGAATGAGAACAACGGTATCCCTCCTGAGCTTTCAGAGATAAAATTTGAACCTTTGTCAAAACACTCCTTGCGGACGTTTCACTACACTCCTTGCAAGAACTCTCACTCAGGAAGAGAAACAATTGAAACTCATTCTCTTTCTCTCTCTCTCTATCAGACTTCAAACATTCGACATGAAATCATACATACACAGCATAACATCATAACAAATGCATAATAGAGAGAATCAAATGACTATAAGCACACCATTCAACATATATGTGCAAAAAGCATCATAACACCATGAAATCTGATTCAAAGCTTTATATATTAATTCAAAGCTCCTGTACATGGGTTCTCCTCTACATCTCTCTGCTATATCTCTATGCTTATGAAAGTCTGAATGATGATGATAATGTTACAATGATACAAGGGTGAGGGTGTCTATATCCATTTTCCCTCCTACTTCCTAAACTGTCTAATCTATGAATTCAAATCTACCTACTTTCATTAACTATGCATAAATGCCTCTACATTCTACAGTTGAGAGCGAATCGCTCATGATCTGTTTACAATATGCAAGTACGCTTCCCTTTAACCATTACATTAATGATTCAAAAACATTTCAAAAACGTGCGTTGGTGGTCTTCCAGCTGTCTTCCACCTTCACGCTCGTTTGGCCGTTGACGATGCTCCTACATCATATTCAATGATATTCAATAGGTGCTAATGGGAGAGCCTTTCTCTGTTATTTATACTTCCTTGTAGCTTCCTCAAGGGGTTATATTCTAACCAACTTAACCCACTTTCCTTATTTTAGGGCTAACCCACTTCTAACCACTTGTCCACTTCTAACTCACTTTGCTACAAATAGTAAATTCTCCACTTTTAGTTGCAACTAAATTATTTTTAATTATTTTCTTATTGCAACAACTTAACCCATGACTAACTCCTAGTTTCACCCACTTAACCAGTCAACTTATTCTAGGAGATTCTATAATCAATTTGACTTCTTTGACCTTCTAGATAACTCATGAGAGTTATCCACTTCACTAGGTCGTAACTCTCTATCTGTGAGGAGTTATGTGACATTCCACATATCATCAGAAATGGCATGACATTTACTATCCATCTAGAATAGTTTTACCTACAAATATATTAAACTTCATACCATTATACATTAATAAAACTGAAGTCCCTTAATCATATTGTTGGGGCTACCGGAATTTTCTACTAGACTTTCTTCAAGGGTTGAAATCAATGACAACCAACCCAATTAATCAACAATCTCCCTCTTTGGCATTGATGGAAACACTTTGATGCAATACATAATTCATATCGCTCATGCCCCCCTTGAACCATGCCTCTGTTCTCTCTCTCCAAGCATCTAACTCTCTATCTTGCATCTGCTAAATCTCTCCCCCTTTGACATCAATGGCAAAGGTAACTTCCCGTACGGGGCTTGTCCCCCTAACTAAACTGTCCTTGGAGATGCTCCCCTTGACTGAAATCTTCCTGAACATGTTCGTCCAACCTAAACTGTCCTCTGTATGGTGCTTCCTCATGTAAATCTAATGCATATAAGATAAGCATTCAAAAGCATTCATTTGGGAGTAGAAATTACTCTTAGTCTCTGACAAAGATACTCAAAGGCTTCCCTTGGAAGTGGTTTTGTGAAGATATATGCAACTTGTTCGTTTGTCCCCACATATTCAACTATGATGTTCTTCTCTGCAACATGTTCCCGTAGAAAGTGATAATTGATTGGAATGTGCTTCATCTTGGAGTGCATCACTATATTCTTTGAGATACTGATAGCGCTTATATTATCACAATATATAGGAATGGGCTCACCATACTCAATGTGTATATCTATCTAATTTTGTTTCATCCATAGAACCTATGTACAACATGTTGTTGCTGCAATATACTTTGCTTCAGCTGTAGACAATGATACTGATGACTATTTCTTGCTTAGCCAATATACCAAACACTCACCCAAGTAGAATGTCGCTCCACTGGTGCTTCGTTAGTCATCAATGCAACCTTCCCAATATGCATCTATGTATGCAGTAAGTGATAGATCCTTTCCTTTTGGATACCATAATCCAAAATCTTATGTGCCCTTGAGATATCTGAAAATACTCTTCACTGCTAAGACATGTGATTCCTTTGGTGTTGCTTGAAATCGTGCCACCTGTCCAATTGCTTGCATTACATCTGGTTTGGATGTTGTCACATATAGTAATATGCCAATCATTGACCCATACTGCCTCTGTTATGTAGACTTTGAATCATTATCTTTTCTCAACTTGCAACTGGTTTGCATAGGAGTGTTAACTGGTTTGCAATCTTCCATTCCAAACCTCTTTAGCATTTATTTGATATACTTAGTTTGAGAAATAAAAATACCTTGGTTTCTTTGGCATATATGAAGACCTAGAAAGAAGGATAGTTCTCCAAGTAATGACATTTCAAACTCATTCTGCATATCCTTTGAAAATATCTAGCTTAACTTGTCATCATCACTTCCAAAAATAATATCATCAACATAAACTTCAATTAATAAAATGTTATCTTGAGTTACATTGATGTAGAGGTTGTTGTCTACACTTCCTTTTCTCAACCCTTCCTGCTGTAAATATTTATCCAATCTAGAGTACCATGCTCTGGGAGCCTGTTTTAGACCATGTAACATCCCCAACCACCAACTGGTTGGGCAATGCCACATATCACACACTTCACTTAGCTCAACTTTCTCTGATACCAAATTGTGACACTCTGGCCACCCATGCTGGTGCATGCTACTCATAGAAATGACAATTTTCATATGCATATAAATATAAACCTAAACAAACAACGTATTTTTTTCATACATAGATTAATGTAGAGATAATAGTAAAACCATACATGCAATGCTTCACAAGAGAAACCCATAATTAACGGCATATACAGGAAATATTCATCATTTATAACACATGTACATATACACAACATGTAAATGATCATAGGAATATATACTCATCTTTCAATTGAAGTACACCAACTGCATGCAAACCTTCCATGAACCTCCTAGCCTTAGACCATGATGCTCATCATGCTCAGCAGAGGGTCACCCCCGAGTTGGAACTAAGATCCACCTAGGCCAAGGGAATCGTAGACTAGGCTAAAGTTATAGGAAACTACACATTGCAACTGGAAGGATTCTCTCCAGGAGCCTTCTTATGCTCACTACTCACGGACTCTCATTCCCCACATGCCTGTTCCACCCCAAGAATATGCACCTTCACTGTTCCACAATCCATCAGTTGATCCACTTCCCCTTTCAGGGTCTCGGCAATAGGTCAGATCAAGAATTATTAGAGCTCTGTAGCTATTGTTGGAATATCTATAGGAGAAAATCACTTCCCAACAAACTCTCTCACCTGGAGAGAGCTACTCATAGGACTGACAACTTGCCTCTTCAGCCACGGGCCTGACAACCTGACTCTTCAACCAATATTCAACTCAGTTAGAGCAAGGTGAGGACAACAACAATGGTTCAATATAGCTCAGGGAATGGAAACAACCAAAAATTTGGTAAGGCAGAGTACAACTCAGTTTTTGCAAGTGCAGATATGACAGGCTTCATAGGAAAACACAGGTCGGCTTCCCCAGTTAGCAGTTTCAGAGGTGCATGAAGATGCAGAGGTCGACGACTAAGGCCAAATGAGTTAGGTGAGGATGGAAGAATGGGAAGCAAACCCCCAACACGAGCTGACTCTCCAGCTTTAACTGCATGTGCCCAGGTCGACACCTATCTTCTTGGAGTTGCATGCACTCCATTTAGCATTCGTTCCCTTTTTCCAGAAACTTAGGATAAAACATATCCTTCTAATCAACTTTTGGAATAATAATAAATTATTATTCCCTTAGACTTAATCCCCTAGACTTATCCCCTCTTTCCAACCTCTCAACCCCCTCTCCCTTACCCAGCCTAGTGGAATCTTACTTCCCCATCACTCTTTCTTCGTGGTCGGTCTACACACAACGATGTTTTTGTATTACTGATATGAATAGTTACATGTACAAAAACAAGCTCTTGGCCTTTAACACCTAGGCTCTTCGACCAAATAACACATAAGCCTACCATATTATAATTTCTCGACTCACCATCCTACAAAACATGTTTACAATTCATAAATACAACTGGGGCTTTTCCTTGGGGATATTACAATCCCCTCCCCTTATTTTTGCACTGTCCTCAGTGCAACATATTTACACAACATCAACAAGATTTTCAAAATCCTAAAAAAGATGTGGGTATTCTTCCCGCATAGAATCCTCATGCTCTCATGTCACATCCTCGGGACCATACTAGGTTCATTGGACCTTTACAAGCCCTATATCTTGATTCCAGAGTTGTTTTCTCTTCTAGTCCAATATGTGCATCGGATGCGCTTGCAAGATGCCTTCTTGCTCCACCTGAATCACATTCCAATAAATAACATGATTAGCATCAGGTATATGTTTCTTAAGAAATGAAACATGAAACACATTATGTATAGTCATGGATGCAGGAAATGCAAGCATATATTCAACTGTTCCAATCCCTTCTAGGATTTCAAATGGCCCACAATATATGGTTGCCAACTTGGAACAATTTCCCAGCTTCACGAAACTTCTGTTGGATTTCAATTTCAACAAAACATGATCACCCACTTTAAACTCCTTGTGGGTTCTGTTCTTATCAATATAACTTTTATGCCTGTCGTGGGCAACCTTCAAATTCTGCTTAATCTTCATCATTTTCTCTTCCATTTCCTTGAGCAACTCTGGCCCAACTACTGCCATATCAGCTAGGTTATCCCAACTTACTAGTGTGTTGCACTTTCTACCATAAATTTCTTCAAACGGGCTCATCTTCATCGATGCTTGATACCCATTGTTTTAGGCAAATTCTACCAATTGTATGTAGTCTTCCCATTTAGATGGTTTGTCCATCACATACATCATTAGCATGTCCTCTATCACTTGGTTCACCCTTTCTGTTTTCCCATCAGACTCAGGATGATAGGCTTTGCTAAAGTTTAGATTTGTTTTGAACCCTTTGAATAACCCCTTCCATAACTTTGAGGTGAATTTTGGGTCTTTTTCAAACACAATTGTTTTTGGAATACCATGCAATCATGGTACTTCCCTCATATAAATATCGACAACATTAGCTGCCTTGTTTGTAGTTTTCAATGGAATAAAATGGGCAGCTTTCGTAAGCTTATCCACCACCACCATGATGGAATCATGTTGCTTATTTGTTCTGGGTAATCCTATGATGAAATCCATTGTCACCAGTTCCCACTTCCACTCAGGAATGGGTAATGGTTGTAGCAACCCAACTGGGTGCCTATGCTTAGCCTTGAGATTTCGACACTCCATACATTTGACGATGTATTCTGCAATTTCCTTCTTCATGCTTGGCCAAAAGTAATGGATCTTGACTGTTTCCATTGTTTTCTGATATCCAGTGTCCCAACATAATGCACATTATGCATTTCTTTCAAGATCATAATTCTCAATTCCTGGAAATTAGGTACATAGATTCTATTTTTGTATAGGAGTGTTCCATCAGCTTCCAATTTATAATCTTCCACTTTATGTAGCATCTTAACTTGTTGTAGTTTTGTCACCAATTCCATGTACTGCAAATCTGCATTTGCAACTTCCAAAATTCTGCCTTTAATATCAGTGTGATACATGCTAATGGTTGTAGCATGTAGTTCATGTACTCTTCTACTGAGTGCATCAATCAATTTGTTCTCCTTTCCTTTGATATGCTTGATATCAAAGTCATACTCACAATGGAATTCCAACCATCTACTATGCCTAGCATTCAAGGTTGGATGATCAAACAAATACTTCAAACTGTTATGGTCTGTCCTCAGTTTAAACCTCTTTCCCATGAGGTAATGTCTCCATTTCTTTAGAGCATGTACAATGGCTGCCAACTCCAAATCATGAGTTGCATAGTTCTTTTCATGATCCTTCAGGTTTCTGGATTCATAACATATTACAAACCCATTCTAGCTGAGGACTCCCCCCAATCCTTCTTTGCATGCATCTGTACACACTACAAAATCTTTATTTGGATCTTCACTCCTCAAGATTGGAACACCAATTAACAACAACTTCAATCGCTGGAATCTTCTTTCATATTCTTCTATCCATTGAAATTTCTTCTCCTTCCTTTACAAGGAAGTGGTGGGGTGAGTTATCCTTGAGAACCCTGCAATGAACCTTCTATAATAGACAGCTAAACCCATAAAGGATATGACTTCTTTCACATTCTTCAGTGCTGACCATTCTCTAGTGGCTTCTATGTTCTCAGGATCCATGACTATCCCATCCTTTGAAATGATATGCCCCAAGTAATGGATTTGATTTTGATAAAATGAGCACTTTCTCAATTTGGCATACAATTGGTGCTCTCTTAGAACTTGCAACACCATCCTCGGATGTTTTTCATGATCTTCCTCTAACTTGGAATACAACAGGATGTCATCCAAAAAGACTATGACAAACTTGTCTAGATATTCTCTGAGTACACCATTCATTAGGCACATGAAAACAATGGGTGCATTTGATAACCCAAATGACACCACTGTGAATTCATAATGACCATACCTTGTTCTGAAGGTGGTTTTGCTGATGTATTCATCCTTTATCCTTACCTGGTGGTACCCTAACCTGAGATCTATTTTTGAAAATATCTTGGCATCCTTCAACTGATCAAAGAGACCATTGATCCTTGGAAAAGGACACTTGTTCTTAATAGTCACTTTGTTCAACTGTTTGAAATCGATACATAATCTTAATTTCCCATCTTTATTCTTCACAAATCGGACCGAGACACCCCAAGGTGACACACTTGGGCATATATACCCCTTCTTCAGAAGTTCTTCAAGCTTCAATTGCAGTTGTTTCAGCTCTGGTGTACTCATTTTGTAAGGAGTTTTTGACACTGGAGCTGCTCCAGGCATCAGGTTTATAGAGAAATCAATATCTCTCTTCGGGGGTAGTCTCGGTACCTCTTTGAATACATATTCAAAATATTCCAAGACTGCATGGTCTTCAATATTTGACACCTTATCCTTAGGTGCTTCCTCCATGTGGGCTGCAAATATTTGACAACCTTTCCTGTAACACTTCTTCAGTTGCATCGCTGAGATCTCTCTTATAGTAACTTCCCTTGGGTTTCCTTCCTCATCAAGGCAAGTGAATTCCTTGTTACGACAGTCTAAGATGGCATGGTGTTGGTCCAACCAATCCATCCCAATTAGACAGTCATAGGAACCTAAAGTTAAGATGTTCAATTTAGCCCTTGTGCTTAGTCCATTCATGTCCACTGGACATGACTTAACCAGCTCAACAACCTTTCTCTTGGCTCATGTAACCAGCTGCACTAACCAAGATTTTCCATGCTTGCTTCTTGAAAATGCAAACTTTCCACCATTCTAGTATCTATATAACTAAGACTGGCCCCTGAATCAATTAAAATAGTAAAGGTATGGTTATTGATCATACATTCAACTTCAATCATGTGTGATTGAAATTCAGCTTGCTTGTTGTCCAGGGCTTCATAGATCCTTGGTATTCTACTATCCATGTCCTCCATTGTTTCTACTTCCTAAACATTGTGGACAACTCTCACTTTGCCATTTTTGTGGGGACAATCTATATACTTGTGGTTTCCTTGACATCCCCAACATTGAATGGGCGTCTGCCTTAGCCTTTGTCCCCCTACTTCAACCATTCTCTGCTCTCTAAAAGATGGTTGTCCTTGAGGACTATTTTTGAAAAAGGGAGGTTTGTTTCCCTTCTGCCTCTTCTCTTTCTTGATCTTCTTCTTGTCATCCCAAGCCTTTCGGAAAGTGGGCTTTTCTTTTTGCTGCTCATATAAGCATTTTTCTCTCCTTATAGTTTCTTCCATAGTTTTAGGATCATTATACTGGATCTTGTCACTGATGGAAGGTGGCAGTCCACTCATATACCTTTGAATTTTGATAGTCTCATCTTTGATGAAAGGGACATACTTCAGCGATTCCAAAAACCTTTGCTCATATTCATCAATGGACATACTACCCATCTTGAGTTCAAATAACTCTTTCATCTTTCTGTCATAGTATCTCTTAGTCAAGTATTTATTTTCAAAATACTTCTCGAATTCCTTCCAAGTAACATTTTCCTCTTTAATGTGTTGCACCTGCACAATTTGATCCCACCACATGGATTCCTTTCCTTTCAATTGATACATTGCAATTCTTCCCTCTACATGAGAGGAATAATTCTGCAGTTGGAAATATTTCCTCATGCCAAGAAGCCATGTCTCAACATCTTCCTCCTTCTGGTGCTCTCCATCAAATGTAGGAGGTTTAATCTTGTTCATTTTTCCCTTCAGTTCATCCACTCCATATTTCCTATGCTTTCTAATAGGAGATGGGATTGAACTACTATTTTCCCTCCTCTTAGAGTGCCCTTGGGAGTGATGATGGTGTCTTCCAACACTCCTTGATTTTCTCCTTTCATCAGGAGACCCATAACTTACTGATTTACTAGAGTCACTCCCCTTATCCAATTTATTTTCTATCCTTTCTAGGCTCTGTATCAACTTTATGTTGAATTCTCCCTGTTGTTCCCTAGATTTCATGAGCTTTTTGTTATCTACTCAATCAGTCTGGGCATCTTTCTGCAATCTTTCAATGATTCTCATCATGTTTCCCTCCTTATCTATCTCTTTTCCATGCCCATTGGAGTTTGATCCTTCAAATCCCAAATGGACATCCATTCCTTTATCTTCATTCTTTGAATTGAAAGAATTTTGTGCCTCCTCGATTTTCTGCACTATGTAGCAATTCGGTTTGGTTCT
>SNQJ01S0251018.1:0-12866 GCA_010110895.2 Picea sitchensis | reverse complement strand
CCTTCTTAGGGCCCCCAGTATATGACTGGGGTTCTTAGTCTGAGACTAAGCAGCTAAAGCCCCTAGATATGTCTAGGGCCCCTGGAAATGTCCAGGGTACCCATGCCTGAGGCATGGGTTGATCCATGGTCTTGTACCATGGTTGAAAAGACCCTTGTGAGGGACCCCAGTATATGACTGGGGTTCTTGGTGAAGCAGTAAATACCCCTAAGTGGGCCCCCAGTATACGACTGGGGTTCTTGGTAAAGAACTAAGCAGTAAAAACCCCTGAGAGGGCCCCCAGTATACGACTAGGGTGCTTGGTCTAGGACCAAGCAGTTAAAGTCCCTAGATAAGCCTAGGGCCCTTGGAAATGTCCAGGGAACCCATGCATACGACATGGGTTGATCCTTGGTCTCTGACCTTGGTGGATAATACCCTAGAAAAAGTTCTAGGGCTACTTGATCCTTTATCAAGTATTTTGATGGTACATGACCTTCCTTGTAGAAGGACATAACCACATGAGGGATAAGTCCCATATGCAGTGATGATAAAGTAATAAGGTCACCTTGAAAATGATTAAACTAGTATTGCCACCTTGGAAACCCTCCTTTACCCTCTCTTACCCCTACTTGTGTTGATTTGGGGTTTTTGTTGGTTTTTGTCTTTTGAGTTAATTAAAGTTTAAATTAAATACTTATTGTATCATGTTTAAATTAAATGTTTTAATTTAAACATGATTACTTTATTTAATTTTAGTTTTGTTAACCTAACCAAAAAACTATTTATAGAACCCCCTTACCCCTCTCATATTACACATTTGTTCTTATGCTCTAATGCCTCTAAGTCTGTTGATCTCTCTTCATGCTGCGGCCCTTGTATGGAAGTTTGCCTAAGGTTCTTGCGGCCCTCTTTTGTAGGTGAAGACTCTTCCTTGCTGCGGCCTCTTGTATTTTCTGTTGGGGGTTTGTGTGAGGTGTGACCATCCCTCCTATCTTTTTTTTGGAGTGAGAGTGGGGTGGCTCAGTCCTTCCCATTACTGCTGTGAAGTGAGTGTAGGTTGTGGCCCCTCTTGTTCTGCTATGGTGTGATTAGGGTGTTCCCCCCTTTCTTCCTGCTGTGGTGAGCCTTTAGGGTACGGCCCCTCCTCTTGCTATGATGAGTGTGTAGGGTGCGACCCTTTTTAATTGTTGTGAGGGTTGATAGAGGTGCGATCTCTCCTTGTGACTGCTATGTGGGCTTACAGAGGTGAAATTTTTCTTTGTAATCATTGTGAGGGTTGATAGAGGTGCAACCTCTCCTTGTGACTGTTGTGTGAGCTGACTGATACAACCCCTCTCCAAATGACTACTGGGATATGACTGTGGGTGCCATTCTCCATTTCTGTTGTGGGGTGTTTGTTCTTGTGTCTAGACTATGACTCTTTCTTTGGCTATTGGCTTTCCTGTGTAAAGGGGCTTTTGTCCATAATAGTTATGTGTGAGGGTTTTCATGCATTCACCTATTGTTAGTGTGAGGGTTTGATAGTGGGAGTTCTTTGTGGCCCTATCCCTTTGATGGAAAGAAAGTTTCTTCATCTCTTGGCAAGAGATCCAACCTATAAGGTGGATCTATGACCTAGACTTTACCTGAGCATAATTACAAATGGTTCTACATCCTTCTTGTTGTATGTGACTTCTTCAGAGGTAAGGATTAGAACAAGGTATGTTATCTATCCACCATTTTCACATTTGATATATTGTTTTGAGTTCTATACAGTCTAATCTATCTAGATCTATGTTCCAACATTAACAGTTATTAGATCTAAACGATATATTAAGTTTACCTCTCTGTTTCTATAGTTTGATTGATGGTTTAATGATCAGATTGGTTTTGAGTTCAGATCTGTATGTCTCTATATATTTTAATTTTAGATCTGTATGTCTTTATCTAAGCTGAGTTTAGATCTGTATGTCTCTATCTATTTTGAGTGTAGATTTGTATGTCTTAATCTAAGTTGAATTTAGATCTGTATTTGAATTTAGATCTGTATTATAGTCTTACTCTTTAGATCTCCTAGATCTGTACAAGTAGTGGAGATTGATGTCTAAACTCTAGATCTAGTTGTTTTACTCATTAAATTTTAAAAGACATTATTGTTATGCTTTACTACACAAATTCCAACATGGTATCAGAGTTATGGACATGAAAGGAGCTCAAGAAAAAGTCTTGAGCCCACGTAGATCCTACTATGGGAATTTGTTTTGCAGATCAGAAGACTTTGGAAAGGAACTTAAATCATTGTCATGACAAGAACAGATTGAACATAAGGTAGTTCAATCTCTAGCATATGTCCTTACCAACAGGAGATACTCCTTGGAATTGTTTCTGCATCTTTTAGTGAGTGATATCTGATTAAAGGTTTGAATGACTGTGGGTTTGCTTATGGTTGTGATCGAGTACATGCCTTTTTTAGTTTAAAAGCTAAGAGATTTATGTTTTTTGAGTCACAATACTATATTGTCATATTAAATGCATGCTAAGGTTAACCATTGTAACTTTCATGTTCATCTTATCACTCTTTCATATTTTTCTCTAATTATTGATCAAGCCTCTTGACAAGAAGTAATCTTTTATATTTTTTTGGACTGATTGACATGAAGGGGACAGTGAATGATTATCTTGCTTATTGACTTGTACTCATGTGAGATGCAATTTTGGATGCCTACTTGATCTTTTATGGAGTTTCTAATGCGAGTTGGGAAAGTTTCCTTTGTTAAGAAAATCTAGAGGCTAGGGCCCTTTTATCTCTGTAAGGGACTCCTAGTAATTCCTCTAGTTTACCCTTGATCATTCATTAATTTTTCAAGACTTTTCTTTCTTACTGTTTGACTGAAAATTAATTGAGAGAAGATAAGAGTTAATCAAGGGTCTGATCCAAAATGCTTGGAAATGTAACCATCATCCTAAAATGATAAGTGATAGTTTTAAAGCCTTTATCATATTATTGTTACTACTTGGAAAGTGCTCAGCTTTCATTTAATAAGCTTTTGGTAAAATGCAATGGCTTTATCAGAACTGCTGGTAATGGGATTTTTTTAACTGTGTAACCTTAGTAAATGACATCACCTTATGAACTTAATGGTCATCCAAAATGTTTTAGAGTACACAAGCCTTAAAGTTGACCAAAATTCATTGAGTGGTGGAATCCCAGGAATGACTCCTAACAATGCAGTCTTTGACATATTGTTTGGTTATGGATGAATATACACAGGACAATACGATATTCTCTTAAGGATATTAAAGTTACTTGAACTAACAAATTTACTTCTGCAGAAGTCCTGGTTAATTTGAGTCAGTAGCGTGATGCATGCATATCTTAAGCTTAAGCAATTTTCATGGATACTTCATTTACATGACTACGAATGACATCAAGATAAAATTACCTTCTTTTCATCTTTAAGTACCCATGTCTAAATTGATTACTGTTAGAATCTCATATTTTTATGAACAAGGAAGCTGTGATCTCAGCACCTGCTTATTTTTTATAAAGGCTAAGTCTTTCTCCTTGGTTGGAAACCTAGATGCTTGTTGATCTTTTATGAAAGACAACATGTAATCTTGGGCTATTTCCTTGGTTAAAGAGTCCAACAATTTATCTTTGTAGATGGGGTATTTTTCGTTTTCAGGAAACCCTACAGATATCATTTTTCTTTGTAATTGAGTCATTATCCTTGGCACAAGAACTCAGAGGTCTGACTCATCTTTTCATTTTTGAATCTTGTATTAGCACCAAGAGCATCTTGAAAAGATATGACACCAGATCAGAGACAAAAGTGTGTATAGGTTCAGAGGGAGCAAATTGACAGAAAGACATATTTCTTATGAAACTCAGAGGGAGCAGTCCCTGTAAATGAGTTAGTCCTTGAACTACAAAAGAATTGACAGCTTAGTGGAATCCATGGATTCTATTAGTTTCTTTGAAAGGAAACCAACCTGGTGTTGATAAATGTTAAAGGAAGCAGAAAAGCTTCCAGCACCTAAAGGCACTTTCATAGAAAGCAAAAACCAGATAAGTACTCTGGTCCTCTAGATGAATTGAATCTTGTGATTGATTCAGAACCTTCCACAATTGAAATAAGGGAAGTTGTTGTGACAGAAAAATCATGTATGGTCTATGTTTTCAAAGAACTTGTAACAAATCAGTGGGAACCTCCATTGTCTTATAAAATAAAGCCCACAAATAGTTATTTGGAGGGTATATTTGTTACTCGTGAAAGAAGGGATGACCTATGACAATATCCTTACCTTCATCAGGATCCTTTTGTTGTTTTCTTGTTTTGAATACTTCATCTGACAGATGTTAAGATTTTCTTCTCAAACAGTGAAGTTAAACAAGAGGCTATCCATGAAAAGAACCTCATGGATTATAAATCTGAGAACTCAGTATGACAGAATCTTGGGATCATCCTTATATGAAGATTGTTTAAAATCTTCATCTATTCCTTACAGGAAAGGATTTTTTTATATATATCTCACACTAAGAGGGAGGTCTTCTGAAGAAGTTGGAATGAAAGACTTGGATCTTTTACATTACTTTCTGAGCTTGGATTTTTGGCAGAAATCAGGAGAGATATTTCTCTCACAGGGTAAATATGCAGTTGTGCTTTGCAGTTTTGGCATGATGGACTGCAAGTCCATGAGCACACAAATGATCTCTAATATAAAGAATCTATGAGATCAGGCCACAAGTTCAGATCCAAAAGTTCCCACCTTACATCGACAAATTATTGATTTATCTCATAAATATGAGAACAAACATCTGTTATGCGGTAAATGCTCTCAGCCAGTTCATGTGTGAACCTGAACATTTACGTACAGTTACTATGAAACACATTCTGAGATATGTTTGGGGGACTATAGCTTATGGTCTCAGATACACCTCAAGTAGAGGTGTATTTCTCCATGGTTTCATAGATCCAGATTGGATGGGCAGTATAGTGGATCAGAAGAGTACTTCCGATTATTGCTTCAGTTTGGGTTCAACAATAATTTTCTGGTCCAGTAGGAAATAGGGCTTCATATCCCAAAGCACTGCAGAAGTTGAATACATTGTTGCTAGCACTACAAGCAAAGAAGCAGTGTGGCTCAGGAAGCTTCTCTCAGACTTGTTCAGTTCAGAGCTTGACCCCACAGTCATTCAATATGACAATCAGAGCAGTATAAATCTCACTGAGAACCATGTGTTTCATGACTGATCGAAGCACATTGAGATGGGTTATTACTATGTCTGGTACATAGTTCAGAAGAATGTTCTCAGGTTTCAATTTGTTTCAACAGCAGAACAGACAACAGATATTTTCACCAAGCCACTGTCAAAGTTTGTATACTTTTGTGACAAGCTTGGTGTAGCTGAGAATGCCTCTCTTGCTGAGAGGGAGTGTTAAATTTATAACAACTGCAATAGCCATTCTATGGAAGGATGACAAAGACCCTAGCTGAGGTCTAGGGCCCCCAGTGCACTCCTGGGGTATTTGGTCTTGGACCAAATAGTCAGTGCCATGGCAAAAGACCCTTCTTAGGGCCCCCAGTATATGACTGGGGTTCTTAGTCCGAGACTAAGCAGCTAAAGCCCCTAGATATGTCTAGGGCCCCTGGAAATGTCCAAGGTACCCATGCCGAAGGCATGGGTTGATCCATGGTATTGTACCATGGTTGAAAAGACTCTTGTGAGGGCCCCCAATATACAACTGGGGTTCTTGGTGAAGAACCAAGCAGTAAAGACCCCTGAGAGGGCCCCTAGTATACGACTGGGGTTCTTGGTAAAGAACCAACTAGTAAAGACCCCTGAGAGTGCCCCCAGTATACGACTGGGATTCTTGGTCTAGGACCAAGAAGTTAAAGTCCCTAGTTAAGCCTAGCACCCTTGGAAATGTCCAGGGTACCCATGCATATGGCATGGGTTGATCCTTGGTCTCTGACCTTGGTGGATAAGACCCCAGAAAAAGTTCTGGGGCTACTTGATCCTCCATCAAGTATTTTGATGGTACATGACCTTCCTTGTAGAAGGACATAACCACATGAGGGATAAGTCCCATATGCAATGATGATAAAGTAATAAGGTCACCTTAAAAATGATTAAACTAGCATTTCCACCTTGGAAACCCTCCTTTACCCTCTCTTACCCCTACTTGTGTTGATTTGGGGTTTTTGTTGGTTTTTGTCTTTTGAGTTAATTAAATTTTAAATTAAATACTTATTGTATCGCGTTTAAATTAAATGTTTTAATTTAAACATGATTAATTTATTTAATTTTACTTTTGTTAACCTAACCTAAAAACTATTTATAGAACCCCCTTACCCCTCTCATATTACACACTTGTGCCTATGCTCTAATGCTTCTAAGTCTGTGGATCTCTCTTCATGCTGCGACCCTTGTATGGAAGTCTGCCTAAGGTTGTTGTGGCCCTCTTTTGCTTGTGAAGACTCTTCCTTGTTGCGGCCTCTTGTATTTTCTGTTGGGGGTTTGTGTGAGGTGCGACCATCCCTCCAATCTGTTGTGTGGAGTGAGAGTGGGGTGGCTCAGTCCTTCCCATTACTGTTGTGAAGTGAGTGTAGGTTGTGGCCCCTCCTGTTCTGCTATGGTGTGATTAGGGTGCGGCCCCCTTTCTTCCTGCTATGGTGAGCCTTTAGGGTACGACCCCTCCTCCTGTTGTGATGAGTGTGTAGGGTGCGGCCCTTTTTAATTGTTGTGAGGGTTGATAGAGGTGTAGTCTCTCCTTGTGACTGCTATGTGGGCTTACAGAGGTGCAGTTTTTATTTGTAACCATTGTGAGGGTTGATAGAGGTGTGGCCTCTCCTTGTGAATGTTGTGTGAGCTGACTGATACAGCCCCTCTCCAAATGACTACTAGGATATGACTGTGGGTGCCATTCTCCATTTTTGTTGTGGGGTGTTTCTTCTTGTGTCCAGACAATGACTCTTTCTTTGGCTATTGGATTTCCTATGTAAAGGGGCTTTTGTACATAACATTTATGTGTGAGGGTTTTCATGCATTCACCTACTGTTAGTGTGAGGAATTGACAGCGAGAGTTCTTTGTGGCCCTATCCATTTGATGGGAAGAAAGTTTCTTCATCTCTTGGCAGGAGATCCAACCTATAAGGTGAATCTATGACCTAGACTTTACCTGAGCATAATTACAAATCGTTCTACATCCTTCTTATTAGCTATGACTTCTTCAGAGGTAAGGATCAGAACAAGGTATGCTATCTATCCACCATTTTCAGATCTGATATATTGTTTTGAGTTCTATACAGTCTGATCTATCTAGATCTATGTTCCAGCATTAACAGTTATTAGATCTAAACGATATATTAAGTTTACCTCTCTGTTTCTACAGTTTGATTGATGGTTTAATGATTAGATTAGTTTTGAGTTCAGATTTGTATGTCTCTATATATTTTAAGTTTATATCTGTATGTCTTTATCTAAGCTGAGTTTAGATTTGTATATCTCTATCTATTTTGAGTGTAGATCTGTATGTCTTAATCTAAGTTGAATTTAGATCTGTATTTGAATTCAGATCTATATTATAGTATTACTCTTTCTCCTAGATCTGTACAAGTAGTGGAGATTGATGTCTAAACTCTAGATCTAGTTGTTTTACTAATTAAATTTTAAAAGATATTACTGTTATTATTTACTACACAAATTCCAACAATTTTCTTACCCACAGCTAAAAAGGATTGAATAAACTTCCATAGGTATGTTTTTCTCCAACAAAGATCCTAAATTCATTTACATTAGTTATCCATTTGAGGATGACCTCCATATTTGTAGGATCTATGTGGAGATCCCACCAACCAATCATGTACCCCAAATACACAAATGGATGCTCAGAAAACTCACATTTCATAAGGTTTTCTAGAATTTGGTGATATTTTAGGGTCTCTAACACCAACATGAGATGTGAGATATTCTCTTCCTGGGTAGATATATAAACCAATATAGCATCTAATTACATTATTACAAATGAAACCTAAAAAAGGGATACAATACATCATTTGTCAAATGCATAATTGTATCTAGTGCATTACATAAACCAAAATCTATTTCTAGCCATTCATATAGACCTTTTTTGGTATTGAAGGTAGTTGTAAGGTCCTATCCTTGAGTAGCTTCAAGAACCCCCATTACATAATCATTTTGGTGGTCATCGACCAACACAAATAGGAACACAAATGAATAGGTTCTTGGAGAGTTGGTTTATGTTCCTAGCATGATGGAAAGGTGAAAAATAGACTTAATGGGTGCCCTATCATTAGGACAAGGTGCACCATAGACATGGGAAATCTTTGGGTGGTTTTGATAGCAAGTTTTAATATTTGGTATCTATTCTTTGGGAAGTATTACATAATGTCAAGGCATGCCTAAGTGATATATGTATTCATAAATATAAATGTTTGTATTTATATACTTGTGGGCCTTGGGTAGTAAGGGGACTAAAGGATATGAGCACTCCATTACATGAGGGATGACATGAGTACTAGTAATATTTCCTTTAGGAAAAAGTAACAATTGGGTGCAACCATTGGATTCCCTATCATTGGGTGTATGGAAAATCATCACAAGTCATTGAAGGGTGAAGAGGGACCTCTTATCGCAAGCCACCAAAGGGTGAAATGGTTCTATTAGGCATAAGAAATTGGTGGAGAAATCACCTTTGAGTGCATGCAACCTGATTTGGAACATCAGTTTCATGTCAGGTCCACTTCAACAAGTACTGGGTTGTTATTGGCACTTAATGTTTTGAGGAATTTGTGCGTGCATGCCACAAATGAATAGTGCATGCACGCCCATGAATATATAGTATGTGATGCCAAGAAAGATCAACATCAACCCCAACTAAGAGAATATCATGCATGGCAACCTAATTTTCACTAAAAGCAAGGAATCAAGAAGATATTGCATGAAAAATGATTATGAGCGTATATTTGGCAATATTTTTTGAATGATTTCTAGAATAAATCGAATGATCATGGACAAGGATACAATAATATATAAATTTAGTTAGCATTTCCACACTTTAGAAATATATGGGGGTTACATGAAGACACATAAAGCATGTGGGAATTTTGTTTACCCAAGAGAGTGGAGAAAAGAAAGAGAGAGTAGAGTATTGTATCGGAGAGTTGATTGGAACAAAAAAAAGAGATTTCCATGTCCAATTATGTCTAAGTATTTCATACATCTGTAATAGAGATAGAACTATTGAGAAATGAAGAAAAGAGACTAGAGTGCATGATACATATCTATGTTATAATTATTGTATGATTCTAGAGAACTCGGCATAGACCTCTATTATTAGTATTCTATCTAAATGTATCTTAAATTAATGAATGAAAAATAAGGTACTTTCTCTCTGCATCCTTATGCATATTATGGTTGGAATGCATATATGTTTTACTTTTTGATACTATGTTACTTAGTTATGGATAAATGAACATAATATGTGATTTTCATGGTGTCTAGGGTTAGACCTTCTTCGATCCTAGACTAAACATTGAATATGTAAAAACCTTGGTGTTTTGTTGGTCAATATTGATGAACACTAACTCTTCAGTCCCCCAACAAGGAGAGTAGAAAGAGACAACGAATAGTTTTTTTTCTCGGGACTTGAGGGTTTTGTATTTGATGATGAAGGGAAATAATGAAATGGAATCCTTATCAAAAGGAAATAAAAGACTGTTTATCTAAGAAGAAAGATGGGCTTGCATGAAAAGATACCAAGAACCTAATAACCAATGTCAAAGCATAGAAACAAAGGTATATCTATACATATTTGCATGAAGTTTTCTTTGTTGAGTTTCCTTATTTATTGTATGAATGGTTGAAGAGACATAAAGCAATTAACACTCTCTTGGGGGTCAAAGAACCAATTATATGGAACCCAATTATGGTCAATAGACTGAAATCTATGTATAATAAGTGGGATTGAGTAGTCAAATTCTAGTTCAAACTAGTTAATGAGGGATACATCATTGATAAAGGAGGAAATATTATGCTAGATCAAGATGTTTTTATAGATGGGGATGATGCACATGGATCCACATAGGATGGACAGGTACACCTGCTCATGCAAACAAGGGGGATGGAAAGATAAGTTAAAAATAGAGAGAAAACAGATCCAATGGGAGGGATCCATAACATGAGGAGATGAGGTGAGAAGAGAATGGTCCTAGACAAGAAAAATAGAGAAAGAGACAAGAGATACAAAATAAGAATTGATCTAAGCATGAAAGTGGAACAAAGAAATAGAAAAAGGATAACAATGTGTGAAGGATAAGGGACAACTAGTAGTCAATCAGGAGGACACAACACTATGTTGAGTATAAAAAATCAAGATACAACCCCGAGCCTACCCATGTTACATAGGATGGGAAAAGATGATGTAGAAAAACATCAGTTTATATATGAAACTATATGGTCTGTGAAGGGAATGATAGATGAAGCATCTAATATAGGGAAGTTGGATCCAACCTTCAAAGATAGAGCTCTAATATGATATATGAAGTACAAGAAGACTACACCAATGGGACAAACTAGGTCCCTGATGTAGATTATAAGAGATCAAGTTAGGGAGTTTCATAATCCTAACTTAGAATCACATTGTATCACTTAGGTCAAATAAATCAAGAAATGGACTGGAGAAACCATATGAAACTATGACCAATGATGTAAGATATTGTTGGAAAAAATGGCATTTCAAATCCAATACTCCAACATAAGGAATGGTTTATTGTAATATTCCTACCCTACATTTTCTCACCAAATAGAAGGGAAAAAATCATAAAAATGTCGTGGAGATTGGGATGTTCCTAGAAGCTATACTAGTATGTGGTGAAACATCAATAGGATTAACATAAGTGCAATATCATCTTACAAATATCACTATGTAATTGAAAAGTATGGCTAAGGCTAAAGTGGTGTGTGAGCAAGTGTGGGGTACTATGTTCCACACAGAAGGTCACCATTGTAACAATTGTCCTACATTGGGGAGATAAATGGTGATAGGTGGGGCGAATCCATTCCTAAGTAGACCTAAAACTAAGTGGTGTGAGATTTGTAGATAATGGGGACATATAACTCCTAGGTGACCAACACTACAAAAATATCAAAATAATACACATACTCCATTTTTACTATGTTCCACACAGAAGGTCACCATTGTAACAATTGTCCTACATTGGGGAGATAAATGGTGATAGGTGGGGCGAATCCATTCCTAAGTAGACCTAAAACTAAGTGGTGTGAGATTTGTAGATAATGGGGACATATAACTCCTAGGTGACCAACACTACAAAAATATCAAAATAATACACATACTCCATTTTATGAGTTCATAAAATCCATGGGGTATGATGTGAACAACTTTTGTTCGCTTCAATTGATTCAGGAGAACACTACAAATACCTTCAATCTCGAGCAAGAATATAAATATGGAGACTATGGAGGTGGAAATAGAGGAGGATACCAAGGAGAACCCTGAGATGGAGGATATGGATTTGGAAGAGGACAAGGATATGGTGGTTTTGGAGGGAGACCACATGTTTCATTTAATTTTGGTAAAGTGGGCCATGTCTCATGATTTTGTACCAAACCACATGCTCACTCTCAGTACTCTCATGGTACTAAGCATGTCACTTAGTCTATTTTGTTGGTAAAGGAAGAGAAGAAGGTGCATTAAAATATGGTGACTATAGAGCCACGTATAGACAAAAATCTAGAGAAATAATTTGATTTATTGTTGATAAATTGAGGAGGAATTCAAATGAGAATGGACTCAAAAATTTGAAAAAGTTAGGGCCATAACATGAAAATGAAAGATTAAAAAGAACCCCTTGGTACATCCCAAGTTTACACTCCAAGACAAAAAAATAAATTCATACATGAAGCACATGGAAAAATCATGTGAAGAGTTACAAACATGATGCAAAAGTCACCATAGGAATCCCAAGTGCATGATCTAGGATACAACGCTTTCACACAAACTTCATTAGAGGAGGGTCCGTTCAAGAAGAGTTAATCAAGGTTACACTGCACAACATGGAAATATTTGGAGGAAGTGTGCATGTATGAGGAGATACAATGGGAGACACAAAGGCAAATAGAATAATCCTATAGAAATGAAGAGGTGTAGTGGGCCAAACAAAATGAAACAAAGGAATGTATCTGTGAAGAGTTGTAATGCACAAATCAAGAAGCTTGCCGAGAGGAGAGATTACAGGACCAAGTTATTAACTTCTTACATTATTTCTTGAAAATATTAAGTGATCTTGAGGTTGAAAATAAGTTAACATATATGTTGAAAAGGTGTATGTGGGAATAAAAGACCACTATAGCTATATACACCACACTAATGGAAAGGGATGTCCTCCAGGTGAGAAAACAAAATCACACGAGAAGATAATTCAAGATGGTAGCTGAACTTCAAAGTTATGAGATGGACAGTATCATGTTGAACATAGGTTATGTTGTGAACATCTTGTTGAAAAAATATTTGTATTTAATGGGAAAACTAAACTTGGTGTGGTTAGACAACTTGGTTGTCTAACCCATATCAAATGTATCCCATCGATCAAATGGAGCAAATGGAAGTGAAAATTGAAGTGATGAAAACCAAAAAAAACTTTGAAGTGATTGAGATAATGGATGACTCATATCCTTACCCCACGCTACTTTGAATTGATTGGGAATTTGATAAAAATGGAATTTTGAATCTAAATAAATGGAAAATTTCCTTTGAAATAGATACCTTACACATCATGGCGTCATTGGATCTAAATGAGGGAAACATTTATAATGAGTATGTGAATGAGGAAGCACAAAGTTCCATTATTGGGAACAT
>SNQJ01S0251017.1:0-12831 GCA_010110895.2 Picea sitchensis | reverse complement strand
TTGGAGGGAGTGGATTCCAAGGAAAGAGAAGCACGAGTCTTCTCATTTTTTAGTTTAAATCTCAAATTTTAAATGTGATTTAATCTAATTAAAGTTTGTAAGGCTCAAGGAAATCCGAGCCATTGTATTTTTATTGGTTGAGTGTAAAGTCTCCTTTAAATGTTGATAGTTAGGTAGGTCTATATCCAATTCAGACTAGATTTCAATTAAATGTAAATTAATGTAGGTAGGTGGAGGAAGGCTCGAGGAGCCCCTCTTTTGTAAAAATATTGATGTATTGAGAATTCATTAGATTTGAGAGAGTGCAATTAGAAGATAGAGAAGATAGAGAAGAGAGGAGACGAGAGAAAGAAATTAGACTCTATTGCAGTCAACCTTGTACACAGTGTAAATAACATTCGATAATAGTACAAAAGCAGATTTCCTTGCATATGAGTTTCTATGTGTATTCTGTGAATGAATGAATTTTAATTCTCTGAATGTTTTTTGTGTATGTTTATGACTGTTGTTAGAGAAAGTATGTTTTCCTTTGTAGGAACAGGTAGAATTATATATTTGTAGTTTTATAAGTGTTTTAGGCTCTCACGGTTATGCAAGGAGTGCACCTTAGAGTTTTTAGAGAACTATAAAAGGGCGGCACAAGGAGTGTGTGAGAACTCGTCCAAGAGTTCTGTGAGGAGTGTTCCAGGTGGGAATACCATAAAACATCTCAAGCTCAGAAGTGATAGTGTAAGGAGCACACATCAGAGATATTGAACACTCTGAGAGCGAGAAAATGGAGTGTTCCTACACTCAGTGAAGTGTAAAATATCATAAAGTAGGAGGCTATGCAAGGAGTGAATATCAAATTTATTGAACAATATAAGAGACAACACAAGAAGTGCATGAGAGAGTCTTGGTATTCCCTATAATCAAAGAAGAAAGAAGAGTGCAAGGAGTGAAAAAAACCAACACACTGTTGAAGTGTTGGTGAATCTCATGAGAAAGAGCGCAGATTGTCAGAAGGGCACAAGAAGTCATTTGGAAAGAAAAAAGGGACTGAACCCTTTGAAACCGAGGAGTTGAAATCTATGGAGTGAGAGCGCAGAGTTCCATGAGGGAATAAGAAACCATTTGGAGAGAAAGGGCTACGACCCTTTGAAGTTTGATCAATTACAAGATCATGAGAGTTAGTGCAAGTGTGCACATAGCCTCTGCAAGGTGTGAAGAGGAGGGGAACCTTTGAAGTTCTAGTTTTTAGAGAAGGAAAAGGAGTGCACAGGTGACCTTAACAGGTCCCAAGATGTCAAAGGAGAGATAGCACAAGAGTGCGTAGGAGAAAAGTCTAAGTCTCAAACTGTAGGAGGGAATCACAAGTGTGCGCCCACACTTCGTTTTAAGTATTAAAAAAATCTCATGAGGTGTAGAACAAGAAACAACCAAGGAGTCATCCCTGCAGGAAAATATTCAAAGGCCAAGCCTTTGAAAAATATTGGAAAAAACTTTATTGGAAGGAAAGCGCAACCATAGTGGAGAAAGAGCTACAATAGTTGTTGGATTAGCTACAAGATTCAACCCGAGCCATTTATCAACCCTCAGACAGAAGGAGGAGTGTGTAGAGGAGGAGAAAAAATCCCACCCATCAGATTTGAACGTGAGGATCGGTAATCATTGGATCTAGGTAAGTAGTGCAGGGTTTAACCCTTGGAGTCCTTTTGAATTTAAAAATTCAAAGATTTCTCATGTTTATTCTCAAGGGATACAGTACTCCCAAAGTCTCGAGATATGGAGTGAATATGGACCATTCGTCAGAGAAGACATGTTTCCTTCGATTGGGGAAGTTCGGAAGACCAACTATCTTGGAGAACGAGAGTGTAGTTGTGAAAGTTCAGAATTTTCCCGAAGTTTCAAACAAAAGAGTAAATACTCGTCGTCAACAAGTGGGGACACATGGCTCTAGATATTAAAGTTCAGATACTTGGCACTCCAGAAGAATTGAGGCATTGTTGAAGAACTGTGAAAATTCCTAGAAGCTCTAAAGGTTGGAGCAAATCATATCCATTGGCGCTAGGAGACACGCGTCACTAGATTTCTGATAGTTCAAAATTCGAAGGTCCGGTGAAAAACGGGTGAAAAAGGATTTAAGTCAAAAAATCTTGAATGTAGAGTTGATCTCAGTTGTTGGTTGGGAGGGACACGTGGGGAGCAGATCTATCCTCGTCCAATTCATTGTTTAGAGGTTTTGTAAGTTACAGTAGTTAGAACTCCTGAAGCCTGGAGTTCTGAAGTCCATCATAGTCGTTAGCTGTTGGAAGAGGGTGAGTCATAGATCCTGAGTACTTCGACATTTTATTATTTGGGAGGCAGTGGTGGTCAAGAAGCGGAAAGATCCAAAGTCTGGAGCCCCAAATCCACTGGGAGCCATAGCCATAGATATTGGTGTGTGGTGTGAGTTGTCGATTCCCATAGCAGTTCGAGAATTCACCATTTCGACGTTCAAAATATTTGTAGTGATTTTTTGTTGAAACTCCAGGAGCCCAAAGTTTCGAAGTGTCGAAGTAGCGTGTTTTGGTAGGCATATGGTTATAGCGCACGGTCACATGTGATTTTGGTCGAAGCAAGAGGCCTAGTACCCAGAATTGAATTAAAAGGTAAAGGGGAGTAGAATAAAAGCATATGTGAGTTTTTATTGGGCCTGCACGATGTTTTAAAGGGCCAGTGAACATAAAAAGGGGATCTAGCAAGGATCCGAGAGCTAATTAAGCTCTTGAGTTTTGAACAATCCTAAACCAAGAGGTCACGTGGACCCCAAGAGGTGGTGGTCTCCATCATAAGGTATCAGATCAAATAGAAATATTTTGTATGGTACCATCAAGTGAGATCAAAGATTTAGAGGAGTTTTATATGATACCATCAAGTGGTATCAAAGTGGATTTTTTTCTGTAGACAACATAAAATGGAGAAGAAGATATAGTACTGAGACTCTATGTGTAAATAACTATTCGCCAGTGGAAAACAGACAATAGACTTTCCAGGAGGGTAGGCACAGAGGAGGAAAATGGCTACTGAAGGTCATAGACAAGTTTGAGAAGGAGACCAAAAGAAGATGAGTAAAGAGGAGTTGGAAACAGATCTCAGTGAGACCAGAGAGAGGCTCGATAGGTTAATTCAGAAAATGCTGAAAGAATCACAAGGAATATAGAGGTATAAATGCCCCATGAAGAAAAAGGTGAAGTGACCCATCCAACAGTTCATTTCCAAGAGGCAGAAATAGGTGTGGAGGAGGTGGTTGAGTCAAGTTAAATACATCAGTGAAATAGAGGAGAAAATGGTTTGCGTTTGTGAACTAGAAAGCGGAGAAAGCCTCGGTGAGGTGGAAGAGATATTAGTTGAAGATATCGCATATTGCGAGGAGGGAAATGAGAAGAGATTAGTTGAGGATATTGCATACTTCCAGGAGGGAAGAAAATAAACTCAAGTTTCCATGTGGGAAAGGAGGAGATGAGATTGTATAAAAGTCTCAAGAATTCATAAAGGAGCCGATATTAGCATGGAGTGATGACATATAAAGATGAGGTGAGACTGTATGAGACTCTCAAGAAATCAAAGAGGAGTTCAAATCAACAAGGAGTGTTGATAGAGAAGGGAGATTGGACTATATGAAAGTCTCGAGAACTCATAGGAGAGTTCAGATCAGCAAGGAGTGTTGACAGGAGAGAAGAAGGAAGGAGAAGATCATCAACATTGCAGAATGATGATAGGAGGGATCATCATATCTCTTGGAGTGATATTTGTAGGGTATCATGATTATGAGGAGGTGATGCAGGAGGCATCTAGAGAAAAGGCCACGAGGCCAAATGTTTTTAGAGATAATTGTTTATGTGTTGTAGGTGAAAAAGAAGGATAGCCAGCAGAGACTGTCATAAAAGAGAAGAGGGAGCATATGTTGATATCTTCTCAAGAGATGAAACAAGAAGAAGAGGATCATTTAGAAAAAATTCTCACTTAGTGGTAGGAGTTAAAGATGCTGGAGGATTGGTTGGACAATCTAGAAATAGAGAAACTAGCAGAAATAAAATTGTTAGAGGATATGGTTGAGCAACAACTTAGTAATATCGCTGCAGAATTTGAGCCTGTAGTAGGGTGGCAAGTCAATGCCATAGGTGATGAAGTTAGTATTGGATATCATATTGATATTCCCTTTGATCTGTGTGAAGAAGTGGAATCTCTGGGAAAAGGAGAGATAACCCAGAGGAGGCTCATCCAACAGGTTAGGTTGGAAATTGATGAAGAGAAGGAGATTCAGTAGCAAAAAAGACTGCATCAGAGAAGCCAACTAGTGGACCAGCTGGACAAGGAGATAGAGGAAATAAGGAGGTTTATTTTGAAGTCATCACAATAGACAATCAAAAAAATATTGAGGGTTATAGGAGGAGAACCTGCAGAACCAACAAGGGAGTATCAGAAACAACAAAAAAGTATAGGAGCAGGTGGACAACTCCAGAATGAAGTTTGGGACCCGGGAGGATCTCAAAAGTAGTAGTAGAGGAGCCATGAGTAGGAGCTCATGATTTTTGTCAACATGCAAGTATGATGCAGGAGTTCATGATTTTTTTCAACATACAAGTATGATACAGGAGCATCGCTCCAACTCATTAGTGTGCCAGAAACCAATGCATCAGCGCACTTGGAGGGAGTGAATTCCAAGGAAAGAGAAGCACCAGTATTCTCATTTTTTTATTTTAAATCTCAAATTTTAAATGTGATTTCATGTAATTAAAGTTTGTAAGGCTCAAGGAAATCTGAGCCACTGTATTTGCACAGGATGAGTGTAAATCTTCATTTGATGGCTAAGAGTTAGGTAGTTCAAGATCCGATTCAGACTAGATGTCAACTAAATGTAAACTAATGTATGTAGGTGGAGGAAGGATTGAGGAGCCCCTCTTTTGTAAAAATATTGATGTATTGATAATTCATTAGATTAAAGAGAGTTCAGTTACAAGATAGAGAAGATAGAGAGGAGAGGAGGGGAGAGAAAGAACTGAGACTATGTTGCAGTCTAGCCTTGTACATAGTGTAAATAACATTCAATATTAATAAAAAAGCATATTTCCCTACATATGAGTTTATGTGTGTCTTCTGTGAATGAATGAATGTTTATTCTCTGAATGTTTTTTTTGTATGATTATGAATGTTGTTAGAGCAAGTATGTTTTCCTTTGCAGGAATAGGTAGAGTTATCTATATTTAGTTTTTTGAGTGTTTTGGGCTCTCACGGTCACGCAAGGAGTGCACCTTAGAGTTGTTAGATAAATCTAAAAGGCCAGTGCAAGGAGTGCGTGAGAACTCATCCAAAAGTTCTATGAGGATCGTTCTAGGTAGGCAGACCAAAACAAGTCTCAATCTTAGAAGAGATAGTTCAAGGAGCACACATTAGAGTTACTGAACACTATGAGAGCAATAGAAAGGAGTGTGCCTACCCTCAGTGAAGTGTAAAAGCTCAGAAAGAAGGAGGTTTTGAAAGGATTGCACATCAGAGTTAATGAACACTCTGAGATCCAGTGCAAGGAGTGTGCAAGTGAGTCTTGGAAGTCCCTAGACTCAAAGAAGAAAAAAAGTCAAAGGAGTGCATGAAACCAACACACTCTTGAAGTGTTGGTAAAGATCATGATAAAGAGCCTAGAGTGCTAGGAGGGAACAAGATGTCATTTGGAAATAACAAAGGGACTGAACCCTTTGAAATTGAGGAGTTGAAATTTTTGGAGGGAGAGCACAGAATGCCAGGAGGGCATAAGAAACCATTTGGAGAGAAAGGGTTGAGACCCTTTGACGTTCGAGCAATTACAAGATCAGGAGAGTTAGTGAAAGTGTGAACAGAGTATTTGCAAGGTGTGGAGAGGAGGGCAACCTTTTAATTTCCATTTTTCATAGAAGTGAAAGGAGTGAACAGGTGACCTTCAAAGGTTCCAAGCTGTCAAAGGAGAGATACTACAAGAGTGTCTAGGAGAATAGTCTAAGTCTCAAAGTGTAGGAGGGAAGAACAAGTGTGCACCCACACTTCATATAAAGTGTTGAACAAATCTTAGGAGGTGCAATGCAAGAAGAGGCCAAGTAGTCAGCCCTGAAGGAAAATATTCGAAGGCCAAGCCTTTGAAAAATATTGGAAAAACATTTATTGGAAGGAAAGCACAGCCACAGTGGAGCTGGAGCTACAATAGTAATTCTACTAGCTGCAAGATTCAACCCGAGATGTTGGATCAACCCTCAGAAAAAAGAAGGAGCATGCAGAGGAGGAGAAAAATTCCTAGTCATCGGATCTGAGTGTGAGAATCGACAATCATTAGATCTAGGTAAGTAGCGCAGGGGTTAACCCTCAGATTCCTTCAGAATTTGCAAATTCATATATTTCCCATGTTTATGCCCAAAGGATACAAGATTCCTGAATTCCTGTGATCCTAACTGAATATGTACCATTCGTCAAAGAAGAAACTTGTTCGTTGATTTGGGAAGTTCGGAAGACTGACTATCCGAGAGAATCGGAGAACAGTTGTGAAAATTCACAAGTTTTTTGAAGTTCCGAACAATGAAGGAAATCCTAGTCATCTATAGGTTGGGATACATGGCACTAGTTCATAAAGTTCAGAGACTTGGCGCTTCTGAATAATTGAGGTGACGTTTAAGAACTATGCAAATTCCCCAAAGCTATGAAGGCTAGAGCAAATCCTAGTCCTTGGCGCTAAGAGACACGCATCACCAGATTGTTGATAGTTCATAATTCAACAGTCCAGGGAAAAAGGGGTGAAAAAGGCTTTAAGTCGAAATCTCCCAAAGGTGGAGTTCATCTCAATTGTTGGTCGGGAGGAACACGTGGAGAGAGGATCTATCCTCCACCAATTCATACTTCAGAGGTGTTGTAAGTTGCAGTAGTCAGAACCACTGAAGCTTGGAGTTTCGAAGTCCATTACAACCATTAGATGTTGGAAGAAGGTAAGTTGTAGATCCTGATTACTTCAATATTCACATATTTGGGAGGAAGTGGTGGTCAAGCACTAGAAAGATCTAAATTTTGTAGCCCCGGAGCCAACGTGAGCCATAGATATTGGCGTGTGTTGTGATTTGTCGATCCCCATAGCAGTTTGGGAATTCTCTGTTTCTATGTGTGGAATATTTATAGTGAGTTGTTGTTGAAACTCCCATATCCCAAAGCTCTAAAGCATCGAAGTAGTGCATTTTGGTAGGTGTCTGGTTATAGCCCATAGTCACATGCGATTTTGGCCGAAACAAGAGGAATAGTGACCTAAATTGAATTTAAAGATAAAGGGGATTAGAATAAAATCACCCACAGTTTTTTATTGGACTTGAAAAAGGTTTTAAAGGGCCTGTGAACATAAAAAGGGGATCCAACAGGGATTCGAGAGCTAATTCAACGCCTCAGTTTTGAACAATCCTAGACCGGGAGGTCACGCAAAAACCTAGGAGGTGGTGGGGGTCCTCATCAACCTCAAAATAAAGAGGAATTTTCCATCAAAACAAGTTATATATAGGAGATGAACAACTGCAACTGTAGGACACATATCTGTCAGGATTTGACTATACAATCTATAAAACCTGGTGTCAAATTCACTCACTGTCTCATTCTCCTTTTTCTTTATCTGATTGAATTGAGCTACAAACATCCCATTTTCTTTCTTCGTAGTCCATCTATTCTTGAATAACTTGGAAAAATCATCATAATATGCCATGTGATTGTCAGGTATCCCTCTGAACCATATCTGAGCATCTTCGGTTAAAGATGAGGCTAGTACCCTCATTTCTACATCCTCATGTTCCACATTTGCATTTTCCATGTCTCAGTTGATGGCATAGAGAATATCATCTATAGTGGTGACATTATTTCTTGGAAACATTGACAACCATTTGTGATACTCTTTCGACATTGTGTTGGGGGTATCTAAGGATGGTGGCCATGTTCAAGCGTTTATAAAGGTATTTTTCCCAAGGGTGCAAATTGGAGCAAGGGGAAGGGTACTATTGAAAAGGTTTTTAACTATGAGAGACTTGAGGGGGATCCATATTCGGTAAATCTTAGAAGGTTTTAACCTCCTCAAGGGAAAAATATTAAGAGAAGATGTATTTTGGGAGGGTGGAGTCTCTAGATGATCTTCAAGAAGATCTCATCGAAGCTGGAAGGGGAACTTCCTTCAGGTGGAGTCACTAGGAAAGATGGGGGAAGGATTTGGGATAGCTTTCCAAAGTTTCATTGTAGTATATTGGTGAGTATTCTCTCCCGTCACATGAGTGACCCAGGTTCAAACCCTGACAATGACACCAAAATGTTATCGCACCAATTATAGGTTGGGAAAATCTCAACCCAAACCACAATATGGAAACAAATAAGAGAAAACCTACCCACTTTCACCTTAGATAGGTATTCCCGTCACTTTAGAGATGAAGTAATCACCTCAAGGAGGAATCCCGATGAACCTGGGGGAAATAAGATGGAATATGAAGAGATGATGAAGTATTCCCCTATAGGTCAATTATGGAAAGTAAAAAGGCTTGAAAAGAGTCTCATATATGGTTAAAGATGCACCACATTATAGAAGACATTCCAAGAAGTGATTGCACCTTCCCGAGACACAAGGAGAACAAAGATACAAGCCCAATAATGTGTTGAAAAAGAAAGTTAATATTGTTTTCGCTAATTGTAGAAATAAAAAATGATATCTATCGACAATTTTTTTTTTATTGAAAGTCTAGTTCAGGATGCAAGAGATTAGCTAGCAATACCTAGTTTACCTCAAGTAATAATGCATGAGACTTTAGAAACAGGATAAAGCTATTATAAACAAGAACTGAAGAGATAATTATCAGCCTTATAGTTGTATCAAACAAGTTGTTACAATAAATAAATCAACCACCAAAACTGGCCAACAATCCACCCAAAAAGTGTGTTGATACTAGTAGAGGATAGGGGAAAACTTTTAGCAACTTATGACAGTTGGTTTGTGAGTAATTATGAGATTTGTTTTAGTGTTTATGCATATGTAATGGTTGTATATTAAATGTTATAAAATAATCAATAATAACCTAGAAAAATGAGTTTCCCTAGTGGCTCAACCAAGCATGTAGAGCATAGAACTGATTCCAATTTAGACAATCTCAAAATCCCGAGTTTTCACATTAACCAATGAAAGATTTTATTTCTCCAATGCAATTAGATTATTTCCTTTAGCTATTGGGTTATGGATTCAAATAAAGATTAAATTATCAATGATATCTCCTTGGGGGTGTAAACCCTTTTTCTCCCCAAGGAAAACAATGGTAACTAGGAAGTACTAGGAGGGTGTAAACCCTTTTACTAATCCTAGTAAAACCTTATGAAACAAATTATTCCAAGAAAACAATGAAGGATATGGTGGGGTTGTAAACCATTATACTCCCCAACAATTCTAGAAAATTGCACTTGTAACCAAGCAATGAAGCAACAATAAGATAGATTCCTTACCTATTCCAAGAAACAACAACATAAAACTTATTTTACCAACATAATCCACCACAAATACAAAAGAATAGCTCTAAGAGAGGTGGCACACTATTTCTAACAATATCCAAAATAAACCATAACAAGAGCACAAGAGATACAGATTTCCCAAACTGGGTGCAAATTTCATCTAGGAGTCTTCTCACAATGGGAGAGTTATGATGAAAATGAGATAAAAATGAACTATATTTATAAAAATCCTTTAAAAAATATTGTGTTTACATAAATTAGTGTAAAACAAAATATAAGGGGTCAAAACCCATTATCTTTCCCTTGTAAAAAAATATTATTATTTAATTCATACTTTTCACATAAGAGAAACCCTAAAAACATGATGTCACCCCCTTCTTGGGAAACATTTGGCACTTTTTCTCAATTCATTGAGTTGGAGAAGGAAACATCAAGCCTCCAAAGGCCAATGGTATTCAATCCATGCTTGTATTCCATGATCCAAGGGTTATTTCCTCCAAAATGTGCCAAGTGTCCTCAATCACTATCAAACTCTAGGCCTAATATGACCTCAAGCCCTCAAAGGTGACGTTTTGGACTCACCCAAATCATTTGGGTGGTATGGGATAGGTGAGGTCCTCCATGGTGTATTATAGGCCTCCAAAGGTATGTCTTCATCATTCATAATGTGTGTAATGTTCCCCAACCACCCTTGCTAGGGAAAATGCCACTTCTCCAAAACCAAATTGGTCTGAAACTAAAATTTAATTCTCGCCTTAGAGGGCTACTAGACTATGCCTCAATTAAACTTTACAGAATAAATAATACATATAAATATAATAGATGATTTACATGATACTATCACACACCATAATGTATAAATAAAAGGTAACAAGATACATGCAATATTCACAAGAAAATCCCATAAACATAGCAACATATATAAATACACAACATGTAACCAAACATGGAAATGGTACTTATCTATTAATTTTTTTTCACTGACTGCATGATGACCTTCCATGAACCTCTCATCCTTATACCAAATTTCTCATCACTCTCATCACTCTCAGCAAGGACAATAGGTAGTTGCACCAGTATACAGGAAGGATTTCCTCCAAGGAGCCATTTACGCCCACCGCTCATAGACTCTCATTCCCCACATGCATGTCCCACCACACAAGTATACACCTTCACTTTAACATAGTCCATCAACTGGTCCACCTCCCTTCCAAGGCTTCTGCAATAGGCCAGACAAGAATTCTTAGAGCTCTATAGCTGCTATTGGAATCCCTCCAGGACAACTCACTTCCTCAACAAACTCTCTCTCCTAGAGAGAGTATCTCACAGGCCTGACAACCTGCTTCTTCAACCACAGGCCTCACAACCCGCCTCCTCAAAGCACAACATCAAAATCTATTAAGACAAGATACAACTCAACAATTCCATAGGTTCACAATGGAAGAGGTTTAAGAATGGTGGAAATGGCTTTGGCCACGTGCCTGTTCAATGCGTGTGTGAACTAGACAAGGGTGCCATGGTTCATGAGTGCACTAGTGAGGAATAATGGAAAACAATGGTCCCTCTCCCAAATCGTGAGAGAGACAAAATGGTGAGAATGAAACACAGTCAACCCGCATGGTACAGGTTCAACAAAGATATGAGTTCTGGCTCGTTGCAGAGGTTTAGAATGGTTGATGGTTCAACAATGGCGTTCCATGTTTTAATGATTTCCTTCTCGTTGTGTGTGTGAGTGGAAGGAATGAAAAAAGGATCCCCTCAAATATTCAAAATCCCCACATATATTTGCATGTTCCTGAGATGACACATGGCACATAAAGCATGTTCCTCTCCATTTGGAAGTCGTTCCCCTTCCCCAAAGGAACTTAGGATAAATTCATATCCTCCTCACAAAATTTGGAAGAATAATATATATTATTCTCTTATATTTAAGCTCTTAATCTTAGCCCCTTTTTCCACCCTCTTAGGCCCCTCCCTTACCCATCCTAGTGGAGCCTAGTCCCCCATACTCTTTCATCATGGTTGGTCTACACAGAGTGATGCTTTTAATATTAATGATTTGAATATTTACATATACAAAATAATCTCCTGGCCTTAACATCCTAGGATCTCTGGCCCAACTATCACATAAGCCTCCTAGATTATCATTACTTGGCTCACCAACCTATGAAACAATTTTAAAATTCATGATAAAAAATTAGGAGCTTGGCCTTGGGTTATTACAATCCCCTCCCCTTAATTTTTCATTGTCCTCAGTGAAATTCTTTTACACCATATCAACAAGATTTTCAAAATCTTTAAAAATATGGGGGTATTATGCCTACATTGCATCCTCATGCTCCCAAGTAGCTTCCTTAGGATCATACTAGGTCCATTGGACCTTTACAAGCCCTATGGATCGATTTTGGATGTGCTTGATTTTCTGATCCAGAATGTGTACCAGATGCACTTGGATAGTGCCTTCTTGCTCCACCTGAATCACATTCCAATCAATTACATGATTAGAATCCGGTATATATTTTTTGAGAAATGATACATGGAATACATTATGAACAGACATAGATCATAGATGATTTTAGGGGCGAAATTTCGCTCATGGGCAAAATTTAGGGCCTTCCAATTTTTTATTGGGCGAATTTTTTGTATTAAAGTGATTTTTTAAAAATTATATCATTAGCCCATAATTTATTTTAGGGGAAAAATCGTGTACAGGGTTAGCCCTTGTTTTTAGGAGAGATAGAGGAAAAAAAATTATTTTTCACCCCTGAAATTTGGAGGGACAAGCTTCCATTAGCCAAATTTCTAGAAGTATGGGAATTTCTGATAGCTTCTTCGCCCTGCCATTTGGTAAAATCGGGGTTTATGGTTTAATTCACCCATATTTTGTGGTATGGGCATTGGGTAGCTACATTTTGGCCCTCCCACCTGGTATAAATTGCATGGCATCTGCCCAGTGCCCAGGGTTAAAATCAGAGCTTTGTTACTTGTCTGGTTTGTTCATGAGAACTACAGAGTCTACTATCTAGTGACCATCAAGAAAATCTCTAAATTGCCAAGGCCCGGTTTACATATATTGAATATTCATGTTTATTTCCCCTCGATGGAATGGAAAGAGGGCAAGAGATGCTAGTGGTGGAGCCGCCTGTTTAGAGTAGAATTTGTTACAGTTATTAGCCTGGTGGTCCATGGAGCCACCTTTTCAGAGTAGAAGAAACTCAGAAGGTGCCACACGAGGCTTTGGCGGTGAATAATTACTAGGGTTTCAACTTTGCAAACATCTTCATAGGTATTTACTAGTTATCTGGTCCTTCATCTTTAAATTCCTTAAAGAAATTTATT
>SNQJ01S0251016.1:2327-19423 GCA_010110895.2 Picea sitchensis | reverse complement strand
GACCTAGTGAACAACATATGTATCTCCAACGATTACGAAACTGCAGCCGAAGCAAAAAAGGAACTGGAAACATACAAGGAACATGTGACTACAAATAAGCAAACATTCTTACTTGCAAACTGCAAAAACTGACCAACAAACAAGGAATACAAAATGAAACTGTGGCATCGAAACTTACTCCGAAACGATGAAATGCAGAAGCGTAGGTCGAATCGCGAGCGAAACAACAAAAAACAACAACCGAGAAACCAACGAAGAAGAACCACTCACCGAACTAGTAAACAATGTATCTAGCTTCAACGATTATGAGGATGAAACATACAATGGCAGCACCCGACAAACCAACAAAGAAGAAGCAGTCACCAAACCAGTAAACAATGTATGTAGCTTCAATGGCAGAACAAGGATGAAACATACAATGGCTATTGAACTAGCATGTACTCTGAGAACCGCATTTACATAAACCTTTAAGACTCTTAGGCTGTCTAAGGACCTCTCGGTATGCAAACATTTAAGCTGTCAGGGGTGTTGGTTGACGTCATGTCATGTAGACATTTACGCTGTCAGGCCTATTGAGGCATCTCGAAATAAGTGTCAATAAATTTCAAGAAATATTCAAAGCTTGGATATGAAAGCATTTCAATATGCTTAGTACATATCAAAACTGACGGCTATATTCGAGTAACATAAAATGATAATACAAACATTCGAACTAATGGTAGCATTAATCTACCTTCAAGCAATATACAGGAAAAATATATGATTAAAACATACTGTCTACGAGAAAAAGTTTGGATATGTTGCCATATACTACATTGGGAATAATGAAGTCGGCAATAAGACCTCCAATCTCTTAGCCAATCAGATCAATACATATATGTTACTTTTTAATATATAAAAATATATGCTTTTAATTCCATAGCTCCAACAATAGCTATTGTGAAAATATTTCCGGTCAAAGGACAAACTAATATGTAGTCAATTCTTTATCGATCGCTATAATCCCTCTATGCCTATGACAGGGACTAATAACATGTCATATTATAATATGGATGTGTGTAGATAGTTTTTTAATAGTTATGTTTTACATTGTTATCATTGCTTACTACACTAAATTCTAAATTCGTGTGGAAACAATAACTAATGTAATTCTTGTATAACATTAAAAAAAATTAAAGTAAATTAATGTTATTAAATAAAAATAAAAATTGATTAGTTTCATAGTGAAACTCAACACTCAATTAAACTTAGAATGTTTAATGAATCTAGGCATATTTTCCTTTATGATTGGTAGTTTCTTCAATGTTATGCTACTTAATATGCATGATAGTTGGTTGTCTTGTTCATGAAAGAATAAAGCCTCATAAGACTTTTCAAGGTGGGGATAGATACTTTGTTACAATATTGTGGTTTCATTTTTTATTCGTTAATGTGTTCTTTACTTTATTTTAAGATAACCTTCCATATCTTTAGCTTACATAGGGGTATTAATTTGTTAAGGGTAAATATTTTATTGGCCATTTCTAAGGAGATGGACAATTGACTTCCCCATATATAAATTTCATTATCAATCCTTAGCTAACACAGAGTTACACAAAAGAACAAATGAAAGAGGGATTAAGCTCATTTGATACTTTCTTTTCCACTTCCAAACAAATCAAGCAAGTATGCAAGTGATAAGGTTTGACCATGGTTACATCTCATTAGGTTGACTAATATATCATGATAGGATTCAAATGCCACATCTTCAAATGTCTCACTTGAGTTAGAAGGTAAGGGTAACTTTGAATTACATTCGTTAAAAGGGTTGGACCTTACTTGCTCCAAAATTGATCGAGGGCTCAGATAAGACCTTTTAGGGACATAATTGATCTATAAATTGTCATGGATATTTCACTGGATAGTTTGTCACAACATATCTAAAAAGATATTGAAATATTTACTGTGAAAGTTAATTTCCTTTACATCTCGGATTCTTTAATTATTGGTTTTCTACTTAAACTGTATGAAATAGATGAAATGCGAAAAATAGAGAATATACATAAATATCCACACACTATCCAAAAATAAACACAAGATATAAATTGGGAAACCTAATATGAGAGAAAACCCAGCTAGAAGGTGAGGTTGCTCTGCTCTCTTTCCTTCAATTGCAAGTACAAAGAAAGAGACACTCTCTGTGGAGTTTCCTTTGACATTGTGGCTTGTATAGTAGCTATAATATCTCTCCTCCTTTGTTGTTATCTCAAAATATCACTCCTATGTGCTCTACTCGACTATGGAACAAATAAAATGTTAAATAATGGAACCCCTTCTCCTTCTAGCATCTAGGTATTTAACATCGCCAAAGAGCCATCTAGGGGTAGGGTTTTAACTTCCTCAACCCTCAATTGTGATAATGTTTTGGAACTTCTAGAATCTTCTTGAAATTCCATATGTGGATAGCCCCATATGTGTGAGTAATGGGGTTTGATGTGGCATCCACTTGTACCATGGTGGTCAACATGGTAGATCAACTTGCGGGAGACATATATTTTTCATACGAGCTCTGTTTGACATGCTTTTTGCACTTTTGGAAATGTATCAATGTGTAGAAGAGCGTAAAGGGGTCCAAGATAAATATAAGAAACATTTGACCCCAAAAAATTCCATTTTGTTCTTCAAAATGGATTTGGAATTTTTCAAACCCCAATTTTCCAAAATAGGACCTGCCATTAAAATGACCCTGCAAGTTGATTCCTCTAGAAATCATCAAGATATATGACAAATGATATAATGATCAAATCCTTATTAATAATCAAATAACATTCACTCTTTATTATCCCTCAGAGAATGAAGTTATACTTATTAACCCTAAACGAATGAAGTTATATCACTATGACGTCAACTCTCCATCTTCTTCGGTGTAAATACTTTTAATGTTGCTTTGAAAGACCCTCGAGGGGTGAATAATTAGTTCCACGATTTGGAAAATGAATCATTTAACCTAGCCAATAGGGCCTTTCAATACCTTACTCATTGGCATGAAGTACCTTTTAGGGCCATAATCAAATAATATCCACTTCTTATTAACCCTCAAGAAATGAAGATATATCAATATGATTTCAACCCTCCATCTTCTTAGGGTTAAATACTTTTAATGATGCTTTGAAAGACCATCAAGGAGTGAATACTTGGTTCCAAGATTTGTAAAATGAAGTATTTATCCTACCCAATAAGGTCTTTCAATACCTTACGCGTTGACATGAAGTATTCATGCTAGTTCTTGTGGCTCACCTCTAAAGGTAAATGAAAGCAAAATATAGTTGGGTAGATGGTTCTACAAACTAAATAATTAGTAGATGGCCTAGTATTGAGTATCACTTCTTCAATTATTCTATCGTGCTATTAGGTGCGACTTCTTCCATTCTTGGTGTTCAAATTTATAACCAAGAGATGGCTTGGTATTGGCTATTACATCTTCAATTCTCATTATTTGTGTTGGTGGGAAAGATGTGGGATATTATGAGGTAGTGCTTCCTCAATTCTCTATGTGTTCATATTGATGGGAAAAAGGTATCTCAACAACTTGGTATTTACTACTGCTTCCTTAACTCTTAATGTCAAATTGACAACATTAGGTGGCTCAATAGTGGTTAAAGTTCTTCCTTGAATCTCTGTTTATATGTTTAGTTGGGTAGATGCTTTCATGAATGTTGATGCTTAAATTGATTCTTGATTGATTTATTTACAACCATAATTGTTACATATTTATACAAAAGAAGATTTAATGTCAAATTATTAAGAGAGGTGGTTTGTGATGATTATCCTTATGCATAGTGAATGTGATTATCTTCCCAATGTTCCTTGTAATCAGGTTAATTGGGGTGCACTTAAACTTGGTCAAATTGGATTGTCTAATTGGTTGGGCATCCTAGACATTTGAATTTTAACATGTCATCAATGTGGACTGATGAATTATTGTTGAGGTGGCATGTCATATTATCAATTGATATGTCTACTAAGTTGGTGCCAAGCAGATCAATTGACGGTGTTGGATCGTTGGTGTGTTGGAGATCAAGGAACAATGGTTGGGTATGATGGGCCAGACACAACATGTAATATGCATTAAATTTTACGCAAGAGTCTATTATGATGAGCATTAAAGTTTGGTTAAATTGTAGTTGTATCGTGCTAAACATTTGAAAAGTCCTAATGCATACCTGAAGTGCTTTAATGCATAGATCACTACGTCTAAGAGATAACATAGCTAAAAACTCTCATGGTATATTTCAATGGTCTGAAGGCTACTCAAGAAGATTTGAACTACCTCATGAAACCATTGTCATTAGTGCATATGATTAGAGCAATCACTCGACATATGACCACTCTACTAGTTGAGATACAATAAAAGAAAGATGTAATAATCCAATATATATGGGTCTGGAGGAGTCTTCCAAAGTCTATTATTTAAAGTTAATTGACTCTCAAACACAAAAAAAATAAATACCTCTTCCCAAGCTTGTAATTTGAAGGTGATTTCTTCTTGAAGATAAAAAAAGCTGAATTAAACCACTATCCTAAAAAAGTTAAGGAAGTAGTAGTTGAAAGCCACCTCTTACAGACATTGAGACATTGAGAATTGAAGAAGCAATAGCCAAAATTCAGCCATCTTTTCCTTATAATTAACATGAACACCAAGAATTGAGTAAGCAATAGCTCATGCCAAAGCACCTCTTGCATATTAATCTCAACAATAAGAAATGAAGAACTGGTAAAAAAAATACTAGGTTATAAAACCACCTCTTACTAGTAAATTTTACATGGAGAATCGATGAAGAATTATTTAATATTGGACCATCTCATGTCCATCAATTTGAACATCAAGAATTGAGGAAGTAAGAATTGAAATTAAATCGTATTTTATGAGCATGAGCACTCAAAACACTTTATTGCATTGAAACTCATTTTAACGCGAAGTTCTCAAATTTGATTGAGTTATATATATGATTTTAATTTTATGTTTAAAAAATTTAAATTTAAATTATTATTTAAGAATATTATTTCAACTGCTAAATCACCATTCAATAAATTAACGTATACTCTTGTTGTATACGTATTCCATACCATGATTATCTTCTCTTGTTTGTGCGGTGACATTAAGGTCAATATTAAGTCAATAATATAATCATGTTAAAGAAATTATTCTTGAGTGTAAGGGTTATTTAATATTCTATATTTTCAAAGTCATTTATATGCTTAAGAGGAAAACAAGCATGCATAAATTCTAGAAATTGCAATTCAACAAAGTGGGAAATTGAGAAATGTGAAGAGGAGTGTAGCATGTTGCATCATATGGTGATATGCTTGATAATGAACACTCAATCCATGGTATCTCAATAAAGAATGTCAATCGATTCAATTCTAAAGGAAGTTAAAGAAGAGGAATTGATTTAACAAGAGTCAGGATAAGTGGTGATGGAAATAGTAGAACATGAGGACAATCCTTTCTAAGTGGTGATGGAAATTAGACTTTTTTGGACGCTTCACTGGAATGGTCGTCCATTGGTGACGTTTTCCAAGGATGAGAGGAAGGGTTTCTCTCTCGCGAGACCCCTCCAGAAAGACCACCATGAGCTTCAATTTTTTCAATAGGCACATTATTCTCATCTAACCACTCCACCCGACATCCTCAAACCTAAGTGTCCTCCAAATCAGGTTTCACATGAGAACCAACCAACCAGGGATATGATTTTTCATGCTTCTCAACATCTTGAACTGGCAAAGCAATGCTTTCCCAATCCATAGTCTCAACAGAAAGGGGCTGGCCAATATGCTGAATTGTCGACCAACATATAGTTCCCCACCCTTGCTTGACTCGGTCTCGTTCCTTGACTCGCGATATGGAGAGAGGAATAGTGTCAGCACTATCAGTTACAGAAACCTTCAAGACTTCTTCCAACCTACAACAGAGCCAGAATAAACTGATCAAGGGGGATGAACCAACATTATTAAACCTTGCTTCATAAATTCTCTGCATCTTGTCAATACCATCAACTGTCATGCTTAGATCAACCAAATTAACTTTTCAATTATCATCCCTCTTGCCATGGGTACCTTGAAGTAGAGACATGATCTGGTTCACATGTGTAAACCAACAATGCATCTTAATGCATCTTCCTTGAAGGTGGTAGGAGGAGTAGTCAATGTGCCCACGTTAAGAGTGGAGCTGCTAGGTGGTCGGACGCTCTTTCACCATATAAATTAACATTAACTGTAGCATAACACCCCATCCGAGGAATAATAATAATAATAATAATAATAATAATAATAATAATAATAATAATAATAATAATAATTATAAATCAACTTAACATATCCTAGGAAAAGTTGCTTGACACTTCCACTCATTTTGAGAATGATACCTAGGGTAAACTAAATTTCGTACAAGGTTGAGGCTTTGTCAACATAGGGCTCAAGACCATTACAACAATATACACATTAAAAGTTCATCTTGTCACTTACATGAATTGAACCTAGGTGAAGAGAATAACAATTGTTCCTCCTAACCACCCAAGCTAGATCCAATTGACAAATCCACTTAACACCTACATCTAACAATATGTACATTCTTAATGATTCGAAAATAGAAAAGTTTTCATTATTTATTTATTTTTAACCGTAACTAGGAAATATTGCATTAAGTAAAAATTATGATGGCACTCACAACAACAATACAAAGTATTCAATGTTTTTTGGACCTAAATGGGATGTTGAAGGGGAATTGATAGATGTGATGTCTCTACTTATATAAATGATTGATAATAGTCACTTCCTAAAAAACTTGTTGGTATATTTTTGTTGGAATATTCACCAATACTGAGAGGGGGAGTGAATTAGTATTGAGCACTTTTTACAATTTTTAACCTTAATCACATCATGTAAACATTACCATTAACAATGCCATTCATCATCCCATATAACCATACACATAACACAATTATTTTTATGTGGAAACCCAAATGGGAGAAAACCACAGAATGCTTTTCGTATATCATGTCAAGATTACATTCATAGAAAGAACCAACTTCCAAGATTCTCTTGCACCAACTGGAAGGAGGCACCAACCCCTTGATTTACAGGAACCAACCTAAAGGAAGCTACAATTCCCTAATTTACCAACACCGATTGGAAGGAGGCACCAACCCCCTAGATTTACCATCTCCAACTTGAAGGAAGAACCCACTCCCTGAACCAAATACACCAACTTGCTGAATAAAGACACCAATCTTCTCAATTGAGCACCAACTCAATAAGATATCACCAATCCAAGATCTTCATACACAAAGTACTTCTGACTTCACCTGCATGCTTCATTCTATATAAAATCCTTCAAATCCTAACAATCCTCGTAGCATCATTCCCAGAATGTACTCACTGATGGCAACGTCCACTGTCGGTAATGTCCAATCATGACAACGTCCACTAATGACAACATCCACTCATGGCAACATCACGACAACATCCCAACTCATAGCAGAGCATAGAGAAACATAAATCACAACTTGTAATGAATCAAGTTCTGAAAATTGTACCCAATCTTCTTCACTATCTTCTCTGACATTCCTCCAATTTTTGCTCCTTGAATAGTCCCCAAACAAAAGTTATAGAAAAAACGACAAGATGACTTATTTTGAAGAAGAAAATACTAGATGTAAGAACCTCAACTTCCATTGAGCATAAATCCAAACATGTAACGAGTCAAGACCTGAAATTTGTACCCAAGCTTTGTCACTATCTATTCTCGAAAACCTCCAAGTTTCTCTATATGAATCCTTCTAGAAAAAAAAATTATATAAAAAATGCCAAGATGACCTTCAAAGAAAAACCCTAGAACAAATCTTCACAAGACTTCATCTTCCTTTGGAAATTTTCCCCTCCTAAGAGAATCCATTAGAATTCTCTTGCACACCAGAAAGACACCCCAACACCTTAAACACATCTTATAAATCATATCTTCATTGGTTTCACTAAAAATGTGAAAATCTATCATGTATTTATAGTAGTTTTGTCCCCCACAATTAGCCGAGTCGACCTCAATTTTTTGGTTGGGTTGTTAGACAAAAATATTCATATATGGTCATTCCTAGGGAGTTAGAGGGACTTCCATATACCATTGGAAAGGTATCTGAATAAGATTTCCAACCATGTAACTTTTTTATTCCACTTGAGTTATTTATGTAGGGTTAAAATCCCCTCAAATATAGGGTATCCAAATTGACCACAAATAATACTTTCAACAATCTCCATATTGCAATATTTATCTTGGACATATGTAGGATTATTCAATTGACTTTAGGGGCTTCTTCACTTGGTTTTAGGGCTTCTTCAAGGATCATTAAAGGATCCATTTGTGTACAACACAAAGTGGGCATGTGGAAACAACCACATGTTATCTCATCCCAAGAGGGCCATGATTAAACACTATTCCATAAGGGGACCACTTTGGAGTTATATACATTTATGTCAAGGATCCTTCAAGGCACTTCAAAGCTTCTTCAAGTGGACACATCATTACTTCTTCATGGGATTCTTCAATTTTCTTTGACATTGACTTGTCCTCGTGGCTTGACTACTGTATGTTGGCTTCTCAAGGCTTCATCAACATGTCTTCAAGGATTCTTCTCTTGGCTTCATGGCTTCAAGGATTATTTACTTGGATTCATGGCTTCAAAGATACTTCTCTTGGATTCATGGCTTCAATACTCAAACAATGTCAATGATTCTTTACTTGGATTCAAGGCTTCAAGGCTTCTTTACTTAGCTTCATGGATTCAAGTCTTCTTTACTTGGCTTCATGGCTTCAATACTAAAACAATCTCCCTTTTTCATTGCCACATCATCATCATCAACTTTACATCCTTATCAATACTACCACATCATCATAATCAATGCCACTTTGACATCAATGATAACATTTTCAGAACAATCTCCCCCTTAATTATTGATGACAATAACTTCTTCCTTTTGCAGTGATGCATGCTCACTCTATCCATCGCCGTTGTCACTCTATCCATCACTTTATTTCTCTCCCCCTTTGAATCAATGGAAAAGGGATCATTTTTTATTATCATGTGACTCCCGCTATCACCAACAATTTGTTTCTCTCCCATTTGACATCTAGGATAATGAGTTGCTCCCCCTCTGGAATTTCATGATTCTCTTTCTTATTATATTGCTCCTCCTGTCTTCATGCTTTCATCCACTGTCATTTAACTCATTTTTTTGATTTCCTGTCATCAATCATTTCTTCTTTTGACTATAATGATATCTTTGTGAGCATCTTTGCTTTTCGACAATACTCTCCCTTTGACTATGTTGACTTTCCCTTAGACTGGGCCATTTCTTGAATCTTTCTGAAGTAGCTCCTCATGTGCTCCTATATGATTTACCAAGCCATTGTCTTCTTCTTTGTACAATCCTTTGTTTTCCTTTCTTTGGTCTTCCTTTCCTGCTACTTAGACTCCCCCTCAACATTATCCACGATACTGGGAGTCTCTATGCCAAATGTTTAGAATAATGTATAATGTTGCTCTGCTATAGGATAATCATTTTTAATCCTAACATCTTCCTCTTTACTTGGAAATTTATCATTGTTACTGATCTCTACAACTCCTGTGGGTATGTTCTCCAAGAATTCTCCATTGACCTGTTCTTCTTGTTTTTGTTTTCTTCTCTAAACCTTCATATATTTGAAATGATAATTTTTTTTCCTGGAAGACTCTATCATGCTTCTACAGTCTCAAGATATGTGTCCATAGTTGTGGAATTTGTAACATTCAACATTATTGTAGATACCTCTATTCCTTACTTGTGTATTTCTCGCATAAGCTCTACAATCTATAGCCTTATTTCCAAAATTGTTGCAAGAAAAACAATTACCAGGAAATAAACTTTAATACCTAGGAGCAAAGGGTCTTCTTTGAAATGGAGTTCTTTGAGATACTTTCTTGTCACATGTTGATTAATAATGGTCTTTTACTCTCCTATTGGAATCCTTTGAACCATTTGTATGACTTTTAGGTATTTCTTTAATCTTTCTTGGTAGTTTGAAACTCTTTTCTTCTTCAATGTGTTTTTGCTTGTCGTCATACCCAATACATGTCTTGTCACTGGGATATTTTTACTAATTAAGGATGTCTTCTAAGTTTGATGAACTCTTCTCAAACTTTAAGTTTGTGGCAATTGTCATTTTAACTTCTTCTCTTAGAGAAACAATTTCAAGTTCTTTTGCTTGACATATTTCTTCCTTCTCTTTTAGTTTATTGTTTAGGATTTATTCAATTTTATTGTCCTCTTATATTTGAATCATAACATTCTGCAGGTTTGTTCTTATTTGGGTACATTTCTCTTCTAGTTGATTCTTCAATTTTTCTTCAGTCTTCTTAGCCACTTCTACTTGTGCCTTAAAATAATGACGGTCTTTTCAGTCTCACTTAGATTCTCTTCTAACAATGTATTATTTGCTTGATACCTCTACAGTTTTTCCATTAGAATTTTGTTCTTCTCCATTGCATTCCTCAAATCATCAAGAGCACTAATCAGGTCCCCTTAAAGGTCTACTTCAACCTCTACTTCATCATTCTCTTCTTCTTTCGAGGCATGGATTTTACTTTCATCTTTATCTTTGTCAAAACTACTTTTATTTGCATAGGTATATCTAATGTCACAAGGATTTAATTTATTACCACAAGAATACTCACCCGATTCGATTTCCTTCACCTTTTCTTCATTTGATTCATTAGTTGCATGTTTATTTGGGTTTTCATCCATTTTCTTTGATGTTGCTTATTTGTTTGGTGTATCTTCCTTTTGATCTTCTGCACATTCCTGCATTGCTTACTTTGTGTATTTTTCTTGTAGTTTCTCCCAAAGATATTTAACTGATGAATTATTTCCAACTTCATTTATTTTCTTTTCAGACTCTGAAAATCCCCTTAGAATTATGTTCAATGCCATTGCATTGTATTTTTGTAGCTTCTTTGTTGTTGCATCCTTTATGTTGGACATAGTAATATGGTATTGGAATTGATGTCAAGAAGGCCAATAGGGTCACATTGTGTTATGAAGTGGTCACTGATGTCAAAAAATGTCTATATAGGTCTATCATCTAGAAAAATCCTTTAGATTATAAATATGGTATACCCTGCTATACTAAGTGGAACAGTAGATGGAGAAAGCGTTAATGAGGTTGATGCAAGTGGGGTTAGTATAATCAAGTCATGAAGTATTCATCTACTAAAAAAGAAACATAGAGGAAGTTCCCTATATAATTGTGTTTATTCATGTCAATCAAATGTTCTAGCAAAAGTTTATTGTTGGACTTAGTGTTATGGCTAATGTCAAAATGGGAAAAACATGGTCAATATTGATTAAAGTGTTAATTAGGAAAATCAGAGTGAGATTAGGACTTTTGACAGAGCTAAAAAGATCATGAAAAGACTTTATAAAAATGTGTACGGAGTCATGAGAAATGGATACTCTGTTCATAAACCTGCTCATAGGTGATTGTATATTGGAGTAAATCTCTGAAATAATAATGTTTACAAGAGAAGAATTATCAATTAAACATTCATCTGATTTGGATTGGGATAGATCTATCCATCCAATTCAAAAATTTAAAGACTGTCAAATAAAGAAACGAAAAATCACTATAACCATCATATTGACATTAAACGAACTAGATCAAACCTCCATTGTTCGCTCACCGTGCGATTAAAACATAGTCGTTGATCAAAGGAAAGGAATAGGAGCAATACTCCATCGTTTATCGTGCTTGAGGAAGGAGGAGATCGTACGATGAAGATAGATTTCACAAGTAAAAAAACATGGAGGATAAAAAAATGTCAACCCGATGAAATATTGTTAGCCATCGATTATTATTCCACGCATCATAAAATGATGGATTTCGGGGGGTCAACATATTGAGATTGAAAGCAAATCTAGAGCCTCAAAATGATGATAGTCATCCACTCAAATGATGATTAAGTTACAACAATTGATTTGATGTGGCGCTGAGATAAGCCTTGTGCATGCTCACTCTTGTTCACAAGCCCAAACCATATGGGAAATATGAAGTCGTGTTGGGGGATAACTGGGATAATACATGGTTATATTGCATAAGCACATCAGAAGGAGCTAAGCCCTCAGGGTATTACATATTGATAAACACATAGCGCTGAGATAATCATTGTTCATGCTCACCCTCATTCACATCTTTCTGGTCATATGAAAAATAAAGTTGGCCACAAGCTAACACTTGTCCATAAATGGTCATATTTGATCCTTGAAGAAATGTGGATATAGGGGAAATGTTGGATTCCATTCCTGCATATTTTAATAAGTCCGACGATCAAAAAAAGGACTAGAAGTCCTCTTCAACATGGAACTTAGAGTAACTATCATGAAATTAAAGAGCATTAAGAAGAACATAGCTTGCACCATTTTGCAACATTTGAATAAAAGTTGGGTATTGTTGAAAGGTTCCTGCATTACCAGTTCCAATTGATAATATGATTCTTAAAATTAATTCTCATTAAAGAGATATTAAATAATAAAGAAATAAAATCTATTGTTAAAAATAACATTGTTACCACTTAAACAAAAGGGTGCAATGTTTCATTATCAAAAGACACATTAGTTCCCAACCACACCCTTTAGAAGACTATATAAATGAAAATATATGATGGGAAGAAAGTGTCTCTGTGGTCTACATCGAAAAATCAGAAGCAAGTGCAGAGTCCAAGGAAGAAAGACGAAAATACTTATGAAGTGAGGGTGGAAGGGAGGAGCAAGGAAGGATTAATATCCTTTTCCATATAAAGTTTAAAGGCAGGGAGTTGGTGATTTTTGGGGTTGGTTCCCTAAAACAAGGGAGTTGGTGCTTCCTAGGGTTGGTTCAATAAAGTAAGGGAATTGGTGCTTCCTAGGGTTGGAGCCCTGAAAAAAAGGGGGAATTTGGAGCTTCCTAGGGTTGGTGCCCTAAACAAGGGGATTGTTGTCTCCAAGAGTTGGTGCTCTAAATCAATCTTCATATAAAACTTGTAATTTGTAATTTAAGTTTATACTTATTGATGTTATTTACTGAGTTTCTTGTTGATCAATAAAATTAATAAATAATTATTTAAAATTTGATAAAAGGTATCAATATTGATTCACCCCTCCTCTCAGTATTGAAATACATTCCAACAATTGGTATAAGAGAAGATTCCTTTAGCAAGTCTAATAACTGGAAGGAAGATTCTGCATAATCCAATGGATCAACAAGAAGGAATGTCTTCCACTAGAGCACCTTTGTTCAAAGGGATTGAATATGCGATTTTGAGTGTGAGGATGAAATGATATATAATGTCCATGGATTGTGATATTTGGAAATATGTAGAAGATGGGTACACTGCACCTACTACTCCTTCTACAGACACAGCTGGAAAGAAGCTTTGCAATGACAATGCAAGAGCAACCAATGCCATCCTAGGAGGATTAGCCAATCCTATATTTGTGAAATCAATGCATTGCAAATAAGAAAAATAAATCTGGGACAAACTAAAGGTCATATATGAAGGATATAGAAAGGTAAAAAAGTCCAAACTACAAACCTACATAATACAATTTGAAAACTTGGAAATGACAAAAGAAGAGAACATAGCAGAATATATTTAGAGGGTAGATGAAGTGGTCAACTCAATCAATGCATTAGGAGAAGAACTCAAAGATCAACCCATTGTCCAAAATATCTTGAGATCATTACCCATGAGATATGATGCCAAGATTTCTACTCTTGAAGACAAACTAGACCTTGATAATCTCACAATGGATGAACTACATGGGATCCTGACAATGTATGAGCTGAGAACAAAGAAAGAAAGACCAACAAAAGGAGAAACAACCTTCAAAGAATAAAAAACAAAGAAGAAACAAAAGTAGGTGTCCAATGAAGATCAGTCAGAGATATCTGATGAAGAAATAACTAACTTCATGAAGAAACTCAAGAAAGGAACTGGTGGATATAAGGGAAATTTTCCTCTAATATGCTGTAAATATGGAAAGATTGGACATTTTTCTTCCAAATGTCCCTATCCAAAACATGAAGAAAGTGATGATGAAATAACTTTCAAAGAATAGAATAAAATCCAAACTAAATACAAAATGAAGTTCTACAAAAAGAAGAAGACATTTTACACTGAAGAGGACAACAAATCATCTGAAGAAAGTGAAGATGAAGATGAATATGAGCACCTATTTATGGGTATAGAAACCAAAAATAATCACACTAAAAATACCTTTGATATTTAAGAACACAACTCTAAGGTTGAAGGTGAAGTAGATCTTGAAGTAGAACTGATCATTGCCCTGGATGAACTCAAAAAGTATAAAAAGAAGAACAAGTTGTCAAGAGGACAACTGCGGGAATTTGAAAAAGCACAACAAAAAAGAGTAAAGGAAGTTTCAAAAACCATAAAATAATCAAATCAAATCATCATTGAGTTGAAAACATAGCTTCAAGAAGTCAAAAGAAATAAATAAATATTGAATGAACAATTCAAGGAAAAACAACAAGTTTGTAAAAAGCTAGAGGATGAAATTAGACAACTGAAAGGAGAACTAGAAAGAGGAAATCACTAGTCAAAATTTGAGAATAGTTCTTGAAGATTTTGAATGATATTCTTAACAACCAAAGATCACCAAATGATAAAGAGAGATTGGGATATGATCAAAATTCAACCTCTACTACACTGAAAACTGATAAAAATTCAATCAGTTATCCAGATGCTCTTAGAAATCCCTTAAAAAGAGAAAATAACAAGATTAATATGGCGCCATTAAAGACTGTCTTTAATAAGAAAGAGCCTCCTCCAAAAGGAAAATGAAATACAATGATCATAAGGATGGTATCATAAGGAAAAGGAAATACAATAATCAGAAGGACTCCTCCTAATATATATATATATATAAACACATCTTTCTTGGATATTGCTATTCATGCAACACCTTTGGACACAAAATAGTACATTGAAAATCCTATAGACCAAAAAATGTCCAAAGATATAAGAACAACAAGAATGATATAGAGAAAATAAATTATAATTCATTCTCTCATTTACAAAAGTACAATGTTGAGTGCCACAAGTGCAACACCTATGGCCATAAAACTAGTGAATGTAGATTACCAATGCAATCCTTGAAGATAAGCAACCATAACAAATAGGATAAGAGGATATGGAAAGAAAAACATTTAGAAGAAAAATTAACAGAATGTAAAGTGTCCCTGTATGAAAAGAACAAAAAATGTGAGTGGTATATTGATAATGGATTCTCAAAACATATGACAGTAGATAAAGGAAAATTTCTCACTCTAACAAAGAAGGATAAAGGTAAAGTCACTTTTGGAGATAATGTATCTGCCAAAATACTCGAAAAAGGCACAATTTCTTTGGGAAATAAGAAAAATAAAGTAGAAAACATGTTGCTAGTAGAAAATTTAAAACCTAATCTACTAATTTTAAGCCAAACCTGTGATCAGGGACATATACTCATCGTTGACACCCAAAAATGTGAAATAAGAGAAAAAGGATCAAGAAAATTAGTTGCTATTGCACTAAGAACCTCAAGAAATGTGTATATCTTAGACATTGAGGAGGAAGAAGAATGGCATATGAGTCAAGTAAATGAACGCTGGCTATGGAACAAAAGGATGGGACACTTGAACTTTGATAACCTGATCAAAGCTAGTAAAATGGAGCTATAAAATACATGCCAAAATTCATCAAGCCCTCAGGTCCTGTTTGCAAACACTGTCAATTAGGGAAGCATACAAGAGTCAAATTCAATACAAAAAGAGAATTCTACATCAAAACCCTTGGAGATTGTTCACAATAATCTTTGTGGCCCCTCTAGGACTAGAAGCATAGAAGGGGTACACTACTTCATGTTGATCATTGATGATTTTTATCCCCATTTTGTGGGATAACTTAGGAGATCATGTCTCGAGGCCCTCAGGTTGAAAATATGGAGTGCCAAGAGACTACATGACCATTAGTTTCCACTTTCACATACATAAGCCCGCTCTATCACCACATTTGATCCATTGTTAGCGCATCCACCACACCAGCTAGTTTTTGGAAGGTAGAAGGGTCTTGCTCCATGCAGTACAAGTCAAGTATTGTGGCAGGTAAGCACCCTAATATTTAAGGCATTTGAACATGTTGTATTTAAGCTAATTTTGATTATAGAATGCCTTCTTGGACATCATTACTTTGACTTTGTTTCAACTTGGTGAGTTTTACATATTTCCTATTAAGTGGCCAACCTTTGGGGAAGGTTTGTGATTGGGTGTCCCTTGAGGGGTTATCATACCATTCCAGACCATACTTACCACTTTTCACTCATTACACTCCCATCATATTGTCCTCTACTAGGTCATTTGACTTTAGTGACCCAAGAAGGGCATGTACCTCATTTCATGGGAAGAAAGGGGCTGAAGACCCAGAGGGATTGTTGTTGGATAAAAAGATAAAATCCTAGATATAGACCTTCCATATGGTTTGCCTAGGGATCCCTGAGAAATAAATGAAATGATTCTCTGTAAGAAAAGGGGGACCTACAAAAATAAATGTTGATGAATTCTTAAGGGGTTAGTTGGAGGATGGGAGATCTCATCATGATCCGACTTATTATGATCATGGGTATTTAGCGGTATGACATTACCATCATCTGGTCACCAAGCTAGGGTAGTGGCTCTCAATTACACGACTGGGAGAAAGGGGGTCTCATCACGAGCCAACCTTCTCATTTTCGTGAGGTATTTGTGAGTGACACTGTCATTATCTAGACACCACGCTAGAATAGTGGGATTCAACTCATTCCTTAAAACATGAAATAAAAAAAGAATGGAAAGAATATGGGCTTGGAAAATATGCATTGCAAACGAAGGTGCCACACACCCTATACAAAGGAAACCATGAATGAGATAATAGAAGTCCTTGTATGTCATGAAACTCAATGACCTATGAAGTTTAAACCCCTTCCACCTCATCATCCATTACATGACCCTGAAAGGC
>SNQJ01S0251015.1:1055-12831 GCA_010110895.2 Picea sitchensis | reverse complement strand
AGAAGAAGTCAGCCATAATTAATAATAATATACTGAACAAACACATACCCAGAAGGAGAAGTCGGCCCCAACAAACTGGTAGGATTACTATAAATATAGGGCACCGATTCTTATTTGACAACATCTCAGAATTGCAGTTTCCCAGTTGGTGCGCACTGCAGTTGCAGTTGGTGCGCAGGTTTGGAGGAGGGTTGCAGGTGCAGCTGCAGCAACATCTAGTTTCAGTATTGGCTTGAATATCTCTTGGCTAGGGTTTGGAACATCTGATAAGTCTTTTGTGTTGCTCTATCCTTGGGGAGAGATGTGCTGCTCTTTGTTTGGCTATCTAGCCTAGGGTTTTCTTCTGGAGGAATTCACATTCAAGGTTAAGGTGCTCAGAGGGAGGCTTCGGCCTGTGGTTGGGTGATGAGGGTATCGTCAATGATAAAATGAGCACACCATCTTCTATATTCTAGCATAAGGCTCAGTACCTATGCCCGTCGGATCGACTGGGGGTAACCCCTTCCAAAATATTTGGAACACAATGCAGGGAGCAATCCTTTCCCAACCCTCATCATCCAATTAAGGGAATAAACTGATGATATCCCAACAAACATAGTTTCCATCTGGTGGTCAAGGCCATGGTGTCTACCAGAAACCTAGCCAACAACCCAACGTTTCCTGGCAACCTGGTCCCAGTCAAACTTCAGGTCCCCTTTTTACTATACATAGTACTCAACCCAAACTACCATTTCTGGAAATGTTACATATTCTAGACTTGTCAAGGTTGCTTAGCAACCCGATTTTTCATGATCTTCATTGGCCCCCCATGCCGACTAAGTTTCCCTCGGATATTCCGAAATTTGAAGGCAAGCTTGGCGAAGACCTGGGTGATCACATGACAACTTCCCACCTATGGTGCTCGTCAAACTCACTGCGAGATGACTCCGTACAATTGCGCATGTTTTAATGCACTCTTATCGGGGGTGCTGTGAAAGGGTACATCGAGCTCGACCGCTCAAGGTATTCTTACTTTAGCGACTTGGCGATGGTCTTCCTAAATCATTTCCAACTACTTGTGAGATACGATGTCGGCACTGAATTGCTGGCCAACTTTGAGCAGACTAAGGCCGATCATATCTTGGATCACATCCGAGAAAGATGACGTCGGAAGAGCTTGATCAAGGTACAGGTCCCATCGACTTTCCATCTGGAGTGGTTCCTGAATTCTTTGGCGCCAGTCTTATCCAAGGATGTTGCAATTTCAAGAGTGTTTTCAGAGGAGGAGGCGATAATGAGAGCCCAACATCTCGAACTGATTTACTCTCAGTCTAGGTTACTCTATGATATTTTTCCAGATGTGCCACGGTCCATCCTCGACAAGGCCAGACAAAATTCTGGACCACATGTCGATGGTATAGTTGGTTCAACACAAGGAAAGTCCACTGATCTATTTTGAAATTAATTGCAACAATTTTCGATACAACAGACATCGACCAACCAGACCTTCGGTTCGACTGTTCACCCTACCCAAACGTTGGATGTACAGAGTTGGTAGTCGACGAATATGAAAGCCAAAAATCAGCCCGAAGGAAAGAAAAAACAATGAAACAAGAATGGTAAAGGGGATAAGAAGCCTAATAAAAATGCTGGCGAGGGAAGCACAGAGAAGAGAAAGTCGAAGTATCCGTGTAACCTTTGCACGGAGGACCATCCGACTCACCTGTGCCCTCGACTTGTGGAGGCCTAGAATTTATTGGTGCAACAACAACTTGTTGTGTTGATGAACCCATTTCCACATGGGAAAAACATGACTCAAGCCTCAGCTTCTTCGAGCAGGTATGGGGGCAGTCAGGGACCCCTCGCATCTACCTCAACCACAAACGATTACATGATGAAAGGTGACACTTATATAGTGACTAGGGCACATGATTACATAATGTTGGAATCTACCGAAAAGGGTAAAGAAGCCACAAACCCACCTGATCGTCTGCATATCAAGAAGACAATGGGCAAAACAATGACACACATCCCGAAAGGGGCGTTCAAGAAAGATTCTCATAATCCAAACATGAGGGCTTCCCATAACTCCTCTATGGTGGAGTATTTGGCACAAACCCCTTGTGCTATGTCCTCTTTGGAACTCCTCTAGAACTTCCCTTTGTAGAGAAAGGCTCTGTTATCCACCTTGGGATCTACAGAGACTTGTAATCCGGGAACGATTGTTCTCGATACGATCAAATTGAAACCTCCTCTCCCTTACCACGTTGCATTTCAGATAGTAGTGACTTACACCATGAAATATTTTACTTGGAATATCTTCCGTACGGTGGTTGATGAGGGCACATCGACTTGCGTGATGTAATTGGCATGTTGGAAGGCCATTGGCCAACCCATTTTGTCTCTATCTCCTACTCTGCTTACTTCTTTCGATGGTCATTCATTCAGACCACATGGAATATTTCCTTCTTTCCTCATGAAGTTAGGAGGGAATACCATGTGCAACGAAGTTTAAGTGGTCGATGCGCCTCTCGAATACAACCTTTTGTTAGGAAGGAGTTGGACCTATGCAATGCATGTAGTGGTTACCACAATTTTTTGGGTCTTGTTGTTTCTAGACAAGGGTTGAATCGTGGCCATTGAACAATTGTCTTTCTCTCGTCGTGAACCTTCATCGGGGGCATCCACGGTCCCGATGATTGATAACCCTCATCCCAACACCATCAATGTAGGGGTTGGTTTGTGTCCACCATTGATGGGTACTTTTGATTACCTGCCTCCTTCTGGCGATGTCAATCTTATATCGACTGCCCCCGACTAGCCTAGGGCTGAAATATTTCAAGTGTTGTCATTCCGAATGACTTACTTTCATGATCCATGGACTCTTCCTTCCCCATCGACCTCGATGGAAGGGACATGTCATCTTGCATGGCCATGCCCTTGTCCGCTACAGAAGTTGCGTACAACATTGTCCAACAAGATTCGACCGGCCCCGATCCGACTCCCACACAGGAGTTAGATCCAGTTTTCGAGCCTATTTGGGCTCAAGGTTCCCTTTTTGATACCGATTATTTAGACCTGGTATTTCCCTTAGATGAGGCAATTCTTGAGGCATTGACTGGTCTAGATAGACTCTGGAATGATCTCCATCACAGATCTTATTTCCTCCCAGAGTTAAGAAGAATAGAGGTAGGTGAATTTGTGTTGACTATGACTAGAGATAGGTCTTGTCCTGTTAATCCTCTGGCTATGAAAGCAGTTTACGTCGAGGGTAATATGGTGAGTATCGCTGAAATGATCCCTATAGATATCTCTAGAACCCCTAACATTGTGGAGAATGTTTTCGTGGAGCATAATGCTCCCTCGAGGAGATTCAAATCTATACAGACTTATTTAAGTAATTCCACGACATTTTTGCCTAGTCTTACAAGGAAATGCCAGGAATTGAACGAAGAATCGTCGAACATGAGATAATGACTTATCCTAACGCTAAGCCGGTCTGATAGAAGCTTCATCTAGTGAATCCTCGAAAAGCGACAACTATAATTTCCGAAGTAGAGAAATTTCTTAAAGCTGGTTTCATATACCCCATACATTCGACGCAATGGGTGTCAAATCTCGTTCCGGTTAACAAAAAGTAGTGGACAATTCATGTGTGCATGGACTTCTATGACTGGAACAAGGCCTGTCCGAGAGATAATTTTCCCAACCCATTCATTGATCAGATTGTCGATGAATGTGTAGGCTATGAGGTCTTTTCATTCATGGATGGTTTTTCGGGATATAACCAGATTCAAATAAAACCTGAAGACCAGCATTAAACAACTTTTATCTGTCTGTGGGGCACATTTTCTTATCGTAAGATGCCTTTTGGCTTGAAGAATGATGGAGCCACTTTTCAGTAGGCCATGTCTTTTTCTTTCCACAACCTTAGACATATAGTTGAGGCTTATCTTGATGGTCTAGCTTCATGCTCCCACAAGAGATCTGATCATCCCAAACACCTCTGACTAATCTTCGAACGATGTCACTACTATCAGATTTGCTTGAATATTAAAAAATGTAGTTTCTGCGTGACGTCGGGTCATCTTTTAGGTTTCATAGTTTCGACAACAGGGATCATGGTCAATCCTCTTAAGGTTGAGGTGATAGTTCAGTTTCCTCCCCCGTGCACAATAACCCGGCTTCAAATCTTACAAGGGAAAGAAAACTTTCTTCAGTGTTTTATCGCAAACTATGCCGATATCACTAAAGGGTTCATGCATTTATCAGAAAAGGGATTCCCTTTCTATTGGGACAAAGCCGCTCAATTCTCTTTTGAAGCGTTGAAATGCACCCTTATGTCTGCCCCTCTACTCCAGCCTCCCAATTATACTAAATATTTCTTATTGTACTTGGCCTCCGCAGAGTCGACCATTGATATGGTATTGGTTCAAGAGGACGATCGACTCGAAGAGCATGTGATTTATTATTTGAGTCGAGGCCTAGTTGGGCCGGAACTCAACTATTCCCATGTTGAAAAAATTGTGTTGGCATTAGTGCATGTTGTCCAATGGTTCCGTCATTATATTCTGCTTCGCAAGACCACTGTGATTTTCGTTGTGAATCCATTTCAATATGTGTTGACACGACGGGTCAATGGCGGGAAGATCAGTAGATGGATTGTAATTCTCAAATAATTTGACTTGGATTTTGTTTCCGTGAAATCCAAAAGTCGTTGTTCTTTGTAGAAATTATGTCAAAACTTCCGGTTGAATCAAGCGATGTTATGCCTGAAGAATCACATATTAAAGGAGATCTTTTTCTAATCGCATATTCAGACCCCTAGTATGGATATATACTAGTCTATCTCCAGACTTTGAAGTGCCCTACTTCTACTTCTCATGACAAGCGTCGACGCATTCGCCATCAGGAACAAAACTATCCCATACTCGATGACACTTTGTATCGTTGAGGTGTAGATTGCATTCTTCGTCGGTGCCTTATACACGAGGAAGCATAACTCATTCTTAACGACTTCCACACTGGAGCATGCAGTGGTCATTTGTATGGGTTGGAAACATCCCAAAAGATTCTATGAGTCAGTTACTTTTGGCCTACGTTAATCAAGGATTGCATTGAGTCGGTCAAGAAGTGCCACTTGTGTTAGATCTTCTCTCGGAAGATGCAGGCACATCATGCTCCCATGTTTCCTGTCATTGTTGTTCGTCCCTTCACTAAGTGGGGGATTTATTTTACTACATGCCATGCGGCTTCAGCTAGGGGGCATCGTTATATCATCGTAGTGGTAGACTACTTCAAAAAGTGGGTCAAGGCTATGCCAACATTTAACAATGATGGCAAAAAAATGACTCTCTTCATTTTCAACCAAATAGTAGTAAGGTTCGACATCCCGAAGGAGATTGTCACTGACCATGGTAGTCACTTCCAGAACAAAATGATGTTCGAGTCAACATCAAATCTTGGGTTGAGGAAAGAACATTCATCACCCTACTACCCACAAGAGAATGGTCAGGTGGAAGCTGTGAATAAGTCCCTCAAGACTATTCTACAACGAACGATCAATTCTGCCAAGTCAAATTGGCATTTGATGTTGTACTCGGAATTATGGGCCTACCAAATGTATGTAAACACTGCCACCGATGTTTCACCTTTTCAACTCATTTACGGGCTCGAAGTAGTCTTGCCTATTGAGTGCCAGATCACGTCTTTAAAATTGGCAGTAGGGTTACTTCTGTTGGCATGTTTTCAGACAGAGGTAGAGTATGCATGTTTTGTCATTGATGGCAAAGATCAACACGATAAATAGAGCGATGATGACATTGCAATGGAAATATCAACAGTGAGGAGAAATAGTGGTCATTGGATCAGCCATCCCGAATTCCCGATGACCGTCAGATCTGAATACAGATAGGAGGTACGCGCAAAAGAGGAGAACAAATCTCAGACGTTGGATCTGAGTGTGAGGACTGACCATCGTTGGATCCATAAGAAGGAGCACGATCTTTAAGTACACGATGAAGCGGTCTTACAAAGTCCTGAAAGCAGGAGGGCCATCCATCGTCGAGGAGTACACGTGGCGAGGGATTAACAATTCGCTGACTGGAAAGTCAAAGGAAGGAAGTGCTCTAGCCTTCCAACTTACGATATGAAAAATCACGATAAGATTTGGATCGTTGATCCAAGAGGGACATGTGGCGATAGATTAGAGCACAAAAAGGTTCCATTTCAGAGTTTCGGATACCGGGAGTTGGAGGAGTCAAGGAAGCAACTCACGGCAGTAACTAGCGATATGCGAGATCACGAAAAGATTTGGACCGTCGAATCATCAATATTGTGGACCGTTGATCTGACTCCATTTCAGAGTTTTAGATATTGGGAGTTTGAGGTCGCAAGGACACTCACAACAATAATGCTAAAACGCAAAATTGTGAAGCACCTTTTGGTGTAGCCTGTGGTCACCGTTGGTGGTCACGTAAGGGGAAGGAGCTAGCGGAGCTAAGCTCCATTTTAAGGATCGCAACATGAAGAGTCGATACTCTTCACCACAGGATTCCTGAATTTGCGAACTACAAAGCGCTTTGTGGATAAGCACCAGGTCACTGCCAGTGGTCATGTGAGAGGGAGGAGATAGCAGAGCTAAGCCCCTTTTCAGAGATCGCAACATGAAGAGTCGATACTCTTCACCACAGGATTCCTGAATTTGTGAACTACGAAGTGCTTTGTGGATAAGCGCCAGGTCACCGCCAGTGGTCATGTGAGAGGGAGGAGCTAGCGGAGCTAAGCCAATTTTCGGAGATCGCAACATGAAGAGTCAAGACTCTTCACCTCTGGATTGCCGAAATTCGAAATGTGAAAACGCCTTTGTGTGTAGGTTGTGGTCACCATCGGTGATCATATGAGAAGGTGGAGCTAGCAGAGATAAGCTCTTTTTCAGTGATCACAACTTGGAGTGTCGAGACCCTTCGACACAGGATTGCCGAAATGCAAAATGCGAAAGGTATTCTGGTTAGGCTCATGGTCACAACCAGTGGGCATATGGAGTAGGTGCGAGATCCATCATTGGTAATCCAATGGTGCAGGTTAATCAAGAATATGATCAGAGGGATACTATTGCACTTCATAGATTAGTTGATCAGTTACGATTCAGTTAGCAAAATCAAATCATGGTTCTTGATCGGTTGGCGATTCAGTTGCTGAGACGTTTTTGTCTTTGCCCAAGGATATTCGAGGTGTAATTGATGAGGTTGGTGAGTATAAAAGGAGATATGCAGTGACCATGTAAGGTTGGCTATTCTAACCGAAACAATGAGATGAACTCTAAGAAGGGTAAAATGAAAGAATGCAAAGCATGAGATAAAACTCAGAGATGAGTAACAGTCACCGAATAGATAGAAGCAAGAACAAAATAGAAGAATATCATGTAGCAGAGAAGAACTGCAGAACAATTTCTGAACAAGAGAATAATTGCAGAACAATGAAGAAGGGTTAAGAATTGAAATACATGTATTGTTTGTTTGTCAATCAATTATGCATAATCAGGGAGGAAGGGTGATGCTAGGGAGGACTGTGGTCCTCTGATATTCAAGTTGGTTCTTGAATGTTGGAAGTTGTATCTTCCATCTAGTTGTGCCTATAAAAACAGGGTGGCAAGGTGGTGCTCGAGAAAACACAGAGTTTTCTGTATACAAGTTGGTGCTTGTATAAATCCAGTTGGTGCTGGAATATTTAGGGAGTTGGTACTTCCTTCTAGTGGGTTCTAGAGAAACCAGAGAGTTGGTTTTCTCAACAAGTTGGAGCTTGTAAAACAAAGGTAGTAGCCTCACTTTGAGTTGGTGCTCAAACATAGATGATGTACAGAACTTAAAAGACTGCCTATCATTTCGAAGAAGAAGAGGTTTTCTCCCTTTATGGGTTTCCTCGTGAAAAACTGTCTCTGTGTATATCTTATGTGTGATTGACACTCATTATTTATGTTGTTCATATGATGTATAATATTTATGGTCACTTGATGAAAGATTAAAAATAGTTTAATAGACTTAAAATTGTTTAAGCATAGTAACAACTGATTCACTCCCCCTCTCAGTTGTCTTAGTAATTTCAACAATTGGTATCAGAGCGGGTTCCTTTTATTTATAGGTAGATCTGTAAGCTTAAACATGACAAGTCATGAAGGGACTTTAGCCAGTAATCCTCCTCTGTTTGATGGAACAAAGTTTTCCTTTTGGAAGGTTAGAATGAGAACATACCTAATGGCCTTAGGTGCTGATGTTTAGGATGTAGTAGAGACTGGATATACACAGCCTGTTGTGTTGGCTTCCAAGGATGATAAGTTAGAATTTAGCTTTAATGCTAAGGGAATGAATGCTATCTTGAATGGACCTGTTGAAGCTGAGTTTGTAAAGGTGATGCATCTTGAAACTGCTAAAGCTATGTGGGATAAACTTATTAACAGTTATGAAGGAAATGAGAACGTAAAAGATGCCAAACTCCAAACATATAGGTTGAAGTTTGAACAACTAAAGATGAATGAACATGAAACAGTTAGCAAGTATTTTTTAAGAGTTGAAGAACTTGTGAATTCCATGAAGGTCTTGGTGAGAAGATTGAAGAATCATTTTTAGTTCAAAAGATTCTAAGATCTCTGTTTGATAAATTTAATCAAAAAGTCTCTGTAATAGAAGAACTAAATGATCTTAAAACTCTGTCCATTGATCAACTCCTAGGAACTCTAACTGCATATGAAATGAGAATCAACAAAGATAAATCCATTATTAGAGAAGCATCTTTTAAAGCAAACAAGACTACTGAATAAGATTTAGATGATATTGAGGAAAAATTTGTGAGAAGGTTAAAGAAAGGATCAGGAAAATATCAAGGCAAGATTCCCTTCAAATTTTTTAACTGTGGTAAGATAGGTCATTTTGCATCGAAGTGTCCCCACCAGAAAAAGGACCAGAACTCTGATGATGAAAAGAAGTACAAATTCAAGAAATATAGTAAAAAGAAAAGTTTGTGTGCAAACAATGACAATTCCTCAGAAGACATGGATAGTGATTCATCATGTGAAAACAAAGTGAATGATTTTATGCTTATGGCTATGGGAGATCTTGATGATGAACACACAGGAGGTGAAATGGATGATGAAGAAGCTGTGGTGGATATGGAAGGTGAATTAATCAATGCTTTGGAAGAAATTGACAGACTCAGATGTAAGAAGAGAAAACAAAAATAGTTGTTGATGCAGTTTAAAATGAATGGTGAAAAGCTTGATGATAATTTTTCTCTACTAAAAGTGGAGTTAGAAGAGGCAAATAAAATAGAAGACATAATGAAACACCAATTCTCAGAGAAGAAAGCGAGGTGTGAAGCCTTAGAAGAAGAGATAGTAAAAATCAGAAAAGAAATGGAGAAGTTTAAGGCATTATATCACCAAAATCTGCCAAGTATTAAAGCCTCAGAAGAATTAACTTCCATTCTAAATCAACAAAGGAATCCAAAGTTGAAAGCTGGCTTGGGCTATGAAGAAGGATCAAGTAGTGATCATCCAAGTAATACAGAACCCATCAATTTTTTCAAATCTACAATCATTGACAACAACCACTCTGCAGAAACAAAGAAAGAAAATAAGCCACCAATAAGGAATGAAAGAAAAAGTACTAGAACTGAATCTGTTGATCAAAGAAATCATCAGCATGGAAGAAATCGATTACAACCTTTTTTCAGGTACAAAGGTTTTTTCTATGGTTATTTTTTTTTTCTGTTCTAACTTTGGTCACAAAGTTGTAAACTGTTCTTTAAGATCTAGATATTTGAAATCAAGATACTCAAGGAATAATTACCTTCCACAACAAAGATTGAGACAGCCAAGAAACAAACAACCGCATACTATAAATCATGTGATGGATGGAGGAAGGACGCAGGTTAAACATAACAATATTTATGAGCATAACAATCATTATGATCTGTTATTTAGTGAACCAGAATGTTACATCTGTCATAACTATGGACATAAAGCTGCAAATTGTCACTTAAGGAATTTTAAGCCAGATTCGAATCCTACTGCTGAAAATTTCAAGATTTGGAAGAAGAAAGAAGATGACAAGTGTTATCAGCCCAAAGTAAAAAGAATCCTTGGTATATTGACAGTGGATGTTCCAAACATATGACTGGAGACAAAAGTAAGTTTCTAACTCTAAGTGAAAGCAAATAAGGGAATGCAACTTTTGGAAATGATGCACCAGGAAAAATAAAAGGTAAAGGAATGGTAAGTTTGAGTAATGGCAAAGGGAAAGCTCAAGATGTGTTGTTTGTAGAAGGTATGAAACATAATCTGCTTAGTGTCAGTCAAGTCTGTGACCGAGGATGTGAATTCATTTTTACTTCTAAAGATTGTAGAATAAAATCTGTGAATTTAGGACAACTAGTTGCAAAAGGGATAAGAACATAAAACAATATCTATGTGTTAAAAGAAGAAAAAGAAGAATGCCACTTAAGCAAGTATAATGAAAGTTGGCTATGGCATAGGAGACTTGGACACTTAAATTTTGATCATATAATCAAGCTCAAAAATAGTGGGGTAGTAAAGGATCTTCCAAAGATATCAAAGCCATATTATTATGTTTGTAAACCATGCCAGATAGGAAAGCTTACTCGGACATAGTTCAAATCTAAAAAAATTCCTTCAATAGAAAATACTCTCTAGTTAGTACATATGGATTTATGTGGACCATCAAGGAAAGTGTTAGAAAAACATGACCGTGGAGAAATAAAATAAAACAAATGCGGAAACAAAACACAAAAGATACACAATACAAGAGAGACACAGATTTATGTGGTTCACCCAATGTGGGCTACGCCCACTAGAGAATTTTCCAAGTCCTTCCTTTATTATTATCCAGCAAATGAAGGGATACAACCTACAACAAAACCCGTTGTAACTTCCTCTTCTTTCTCTCACAGTCTCCTCTCTCAGAATACAATACTTGTCATAATTCATAGCCGCAATACATTTCCCTCAGAACAGAGGGTTGCCTTCTAGGGAAAAAAACCCTAACATAATTTCTACTGTTAGATCTGCGACCTTATAATGAACGGTCCAGATTTATAATGAAATTACAATATACATTTACAAGGAAATTTTTCCTTCGGGGGCTTTTCCCCTGAACCCCCCAGTCGGTGGGATAGGCCCCCCGGACCTCGCAGAGGGGGTACCCCCCCTCTGCACTCCCTCGTGTGGAAGAGTGTACATAATTATGGGGTGTAAAGTCTTCATGGGGTATAAACACGGCTGAAAGCAATGACCCCTGAATCAGGAACATAATCAGGCTCCACAACCAACAATCTCCCACTTGGAGACTGATCTCAACAACTCCACCGTTGTTGTATATACTGGACTCTGAACCTTCTTGGACCTAAAAAATTTCTCATTTCATATTCATTCTTGAAGACCAACTGAAACTGAGTAGGAACTCAGTTTCTCTCTGGTTAATCCCTTTGTTAACATGTCTGCAGGATTCTGGATAGTGTGTATCTTTTCCAACTTCAAATTTCCATCTTCCAAGGCGGATCGTATGAAGTGGTACCTCAACTGTATATGCTTAGTCTTCGAATGGAAGGATGAGTTCTTGGAAAGATGAATTGCACTCTCACTATCACAGTACAACCTACTATTCTCCTGCTTCTTTCCCAATTCCTCCATAAACCTTTGTAACCAAATCATCTCTTTACTAGCCTCTGTAGCAACAACATACTCTACCTCTGTTGTTGAAAGTGAAACAACCTTTTGCAGTTTCAA
>SNQJ01S0251014.1:0-10099 GCA_010110895.2 Picea sitchensis | reverse complement strand
CCCCCACTCACTAATCCCCTTGTTACAGTTGGGGGCAGGAGAAAGAAGAAAGAGCCCACTGCTTCACTTCCTCCACACATCCCACCACCTTGCACACTCTGTGAGAAGGAGCGCCACCAAACCAACAATTTTCCATCACTACCTAAATTATGGAATTTGATTCCCCTCAATCAAACTCCCACAACCCCCACCACTACTGCTAGTCTCACCACTACCACCCACCCTTCCAGTAGTAAAGGGTTGAGGACCAAATATTCTTGTGCTATCTATTCTGAGTATGGCCATTACACCCATCATTGCCCAGCACTGCCACGCTTTCGGCAGAAATTAGCCGCAGTGCGCCAGAACTTCCAAAACAACCCCAGCCCTGCTATATCCCCCTCAACAAATATCACTGACATTTGTTATGTCACCACTTCAGTCAATGAACGTATGATACGCCCTTTCTCTCTCTGCAATTAATTAGCTCATTTTACATACCAGTGTCCCATGATCCTTGAATACAGGCAACGTCAATTGGACCTACTTCACCGACCCTCAGAGGTGATAATGGACATTACCTCGTCACTAGAGGATATTCATGTCATATATCCTGAGCCTAAGGCACTCCCAACACCTCCATGGTTCTTAGATGACGTATCTGAGGATTTACCCCCCAACCCTCCCAACTCTCCCACTCAGATCCCTACGAACACTCTCCACCCAACCACCACGGGTACCCCTCAGTACTTCAATATCTGGTTTATGTTGAGTGAACCCTCACCATCTCCTAGCATGGTTCCCCCTGCTTCTTCATCAGGGGGAAACCCCCTTGTCAATAATATCACTCCTCACGACCCCGTGTATTCCCATCATTTCCAATGCAATGAAGATATACTCGAAGATTTAAATCACCTAGACTCTCCCTGGGAAGCGCTACATCACCGTGCACTCTTCTCTCCACAGACGACCTCTATGCTTCCTAACCAAAACCCCATTTACATGGTCAAAACCAAATATTTTATCCCCTCCGGGCCTATTGACTGGTTCAACAATCCCATTCCTTCCCCTGATGTGTTTGAAGAAGGAAACATGTCCAACATTTCCCCCACCATCCAAATCGACATTTCCATTAAACATGGCATCGTCGAAGAAATCACCATTGGAGTTGCTTGCACTCCTCAAGAAATCGCTGCATATAAATCCCTCTTCCAGGAATATATGGATATTTTAACTTGGTCATACACGGAAATGCCTGGCCTCGATCCCTCTATTGTTGAACATCGCATCGACACCTGGCCCGACATCACACCAGTTCACCAAAAACAACAACCGCTACACCCATCCAAAGCCACGGCTATCAAAGACGAAATTGACAAATTACGCGCTGCCAGGTTTATTTACCCCATCGCTTATACCTCATGGGTTTCCAACCCCGTACCCGTTGACAAAAAATAGGGAACTATCAACGTTTGCACAGACATTCTCAATCTCAATAACGCATGTCCCAAAGACAACTTTCCAACGCATTTCATCGATCAAATTATCGACAACTGTGTTGGCCACGAGGCTCTCTCCTTTATGGATTGATTCTCTGGCTATAACCAAATTCAAATCCACCCCGCTGATCAGTATAAAACTGCATTCACTACCCCATGGGGTACTTTTGCGCATCGTGTCATGCCTTTCGGCCTGAAAAATGCCAGTGCAACTTTCCAGCGGGCGATGACATACATCTTTCACGATCTAGCTAAAATCATCCTTGCCTACTTGGACGACCTCACAGCTCAATCCAAGGAACGCACCCAACATGTTGATGATTTACGAATCATCTTTCAACGGTGTCGTCAGCACAACATCTGCTTGAATCCCCTCAAGTGTGTGTTCTATGTCACTGCAGGGCGCCTCCTCGGTTTTATTGTTTCCCAAAGTGGTATTACCATAGATCCCCTCAAATTCCAAGCTATCACCGAAATTCCACCTCCCCAGAATTTACGACAAATTCAAAGTCTTCAGGGAAAAGATAAATTTCTTAGACGCTTTGTCCCGAATTACGCCATATGCGCACACAGTTTCCTTCGCTTACTATGCCACGACATCCCATTTCACTGGGATGACCATGCCCAACAGTCATTTGACGATCTTAAAGCAGTGCTTTCAAATGCACCCTTAATTAGTGCACCTGACTATAATCGCGACTACATTCTCTACGTATCAACATTAGCTGTATTAGTAGCTGGCATCCTCATCCAGCTCGGAGATGACAATCGTGAACATGCCATTTATTACATTAGTAAAAACCTCTTAGGGCCACCCTTGAAGTATAAACACAAAGAGAAACTTGCTCTTGTAGTTGTCCTCACAGTCCAGAAACTGCGCCATTACATTTTTCTCTGCACCACAAAAGTCATCGCAGATTCCAACCCTATGAAGTACTTGCTCAGTCGGCGACAAGTTAATAACAAATTTGCTCGATGGATCGTTATTCTTCAGGAATATGATCTTGAGTTCTGAACACCTAAGAGTAAGAAGGCCCTCATTCTCACCGAACTTGTCACAACCCTCCCCTCTGACACCACCAGTACCCCCGTCAATACAAACTTTCCCGACGAACATCTCTTTTACATTACTTCAGATGATCCTTGGTACAGTGACATTCTCATCTACCTCTGAACTCAAAAGTTCGGTAACTACCTGTCATGGGATGATCGTTGATGTATTCTCCATCAGGCCCCCCGCTACCTTCTCATCGAAGACATCCTATACCGGTGGGGCGTCGACACCATTCTTCGTCGATGCCTGACTATTGACGAGGCCGATAGAGTCTTAAACGACTTCCATAGCAGTGCATGTGGGGGCCATCTTTCGGGTATACCCACTGCTCAAAATATTATCCGAGCCAGTTACTTTTGGCCTGCTTTGTTTCATGATTGCATTCATGCCGTGAAACGATGTGAGCAATGTCAATTCTATGCCAACAAAGCCCGGGCTCCCCCCACTCTTCTCCACCCTATCATTACTACCGGCCCTTTTTGTAAATGGGGCATCAACTTCATGACTTGTAATCCCCCCTCCAACAATGGTCACAAATACATCATTTTTGCCGTTGATTACTTCACCAAATGGGCTGAAGCTATGCCCACTTTCAACAACATTGCTGACACTGTCGCACGTTTTTTCTTTAACCACGTCATGTCTCGTTTTGGAGTACCCCTCCAACTCGTTTCCGACCATGGGAAACACTTCGAGAATGAGATCTTCGTCGAACTCTCATCTCGGTTAGGATTCCCTCACAAATTTTCCTCACCATATTACCCTCAGTCAAACGGACAGGTCGAGGCAGTTAACAAAGTCCTCAAGACCATACTACAGCGCACAGTTAATAAACATAAAACCAATTGGCATCATATGTTATTTTCTACGATATGGGCTTATCGAACGGTTGTGAAGACCGCTACTAGTTTCACACCATTCCATTTAGTCCATGGGGTCAAGGAAACTCTTCCCATCGAGTGCGAAATCCCCACCTTATGCACCGCAATTGAGCCATTACCTAACACTGCTCCAATGGAGCGGCGCTTGCTGAACTTGGTTTCTTTGGATGAAAATCGTCGATCTTCCTTACATAACAACGAGGCAGCTAAAAAATGATCCAAGGCTACCTTTGATCACCATGTCAACCTTCGATCATTCCGCGAAGGCGACCTTGTCCTGGCTTACGATATCGCTCATTATACCTTTGGCCATGGAAAATTTGAATCACTATGGCATGGCCCATACATTATTCAACATTGCCTCACCAAAGGTGCATACATCCTGGCCTCCCTCGAAGGCCTCTCTCTCAAAGAACTCGTCAACGGGTTGTATCTCAAGAAATTTTATGCTTAAAAGTAGTCATTCTACTTTAGGTTATTTATTTTTCTAGAATTTTTAATCTTTTTTCTCCTCCCCTCATGTCTAAACTATCCCTTATGCTATTGACAGATGCTTCCTCCACCATCCTACCACATTGGTTACACCGACGACGCCAGCTGTTGGACACAAAATCTCACTTCGACTGCCTGGGCTCTCTACACCCCCTCACATGAACTGCTCCATTCAAGCGACATATGTTTGGGGTTAGCAACCAACAACCAAGTCGAATACACTGTTGTCATTAGCCTCATGGTTGACGCCCAACATCATCATATTCGTCACCTTAGCATCTTCCTCGACTCTCAACTAGTCGTTCTCCATCTCAACAATGTATACCGCGTACACGATCTGTGCCTCTTTCACAAGTACCTGCAGGTTACGATGTTATCTCGACATTTCTATTCCGTTACATTTACATATATTCCAAGACAATTGAATCAAATAACAGATTACATAGCTAACATGGCGTTAGATTGGCATATATCACATCAAGCTACACATACATAAACATATCACAAAACCTGTCACAACATATATATAGAATGGACGTAATCAACTCATCAGCAAAAAGCATGTAGACACCATATGGATCTCAAAATATGTATACTCATGTATATATAAAATCCCATCAAATCATTCGAATGTTTACTTACAAAAATACATGTATCCGCAGGCCAATGCAGCACCTCGGTACAAAAAATGGGCTCACTAGCCTATATACAACAACAAAAAAGATATACATCATGCACCACTCATGGTTCCTCTATCGCGCCACCACCTGCTCCTCCCTCAGGCGGTGGTGGCCCACCACCACCTGCCCCAGGCAGTGGTGGTCCACCCACAGGACCCTCCTACCCCGGCTACAGGCATCCACTCGTCATAGCAACAACCACTACTGCTCATTTCACTATGGACCACCATGGTGGCGGTACCCCCACACACTGCTCCAGGAAACTATCATCCTCGATACGTGACCACATGCCCTCAGGCACATCCTGCAAAACTGTCTCCAGACGACTGTGCATATCATCAAAATCCACTCCGGCCGTCGTCAGAGGAGTGTGTGATGGCCCCGCACTAAGGTCATCGAACCAGTGCCTCCTCGCTGCCCTCTATGGATCAGTTGGTCACCCTGTGGCATCCTCCTGCCAACATATCTCTCCCTACGACAGTCTCTCCGGATCTCAACGAGCCAGCGCTCTCTACATCTCCACCTCGTGCCTGCGAGGTGCCACATCTGCACATGCAAAAAAACAACAGATAGTATCAACATCTATATCATATACATATGGACTACTATCTCAAAAAACAAAATAAACCAAAACATGCACAGCAATACTAAACATACCTCGATGGTTAAACACCTCCCTTGGAGGTAGCACCATGTCCGGGTCACCCCGGAAGTCCACCCCAGCATAGGGGTACCAAAGTATCACCTGCGGCATTTGCTGCCATACCTACGCCACCTCTGTCGAAAGGAAGTGGCCACCTTCACCACCACCATGACGAAGCAAAACTATCGACCATCGCCTCAACTGTGGCTCTCGCGCCCCTGACATCTCTAGTAGAATCCTCGGGCGCAACATCAGCACCCTCTCTAAAAACCAGGCCACTAGGATGGACCCAAAAGAAAAATCCATCGCACCAGTGGACTGACAGTGGTCCAACTGCGCCACCATCCGCGCAGGTAGCGTTAGCCCCCAAGCGAATCGCTCGCCAGCCAACACTCTCTCCAGCACCAAAATATGGCCACCACTAATCCGTTGGGTTGCTAGTGACCCATATACCTGCATGATCATCGCTGCTATACAATGATGCACCAGGGAATATATCGCCGCTATACTCACCACCATCCCGGACATAAAGTCCTGACCTAAACAATATCGCCGACCAATATCAGCGAGCAAAGTACTCCTAGGTAGCACTGGCTCCACCGGTAGGGGCATTCCTTGAAAGGGGATCCCAATCAAGAAATATATATCCTCCACCGCAGTGAAGGGGATCTGCTCTCCTCATACGAGGAAGCAATGCAGCTCTGGAATCCACATCTGGATCAGGAACTGTAAGAGATACTCCTGTGCCCATATCAACAGGCAATCAAAGAACTTTAGCAACCCACAGGTTGCTAAATTCGCACGCACACTGGGCTCCTCAATGGCCACAATGTCTCGCAATTGAGCCCAGTCTCGCTCTCGCCAATGCACTGACATAGTCACCATCGTCCACCTACCAACAACACAGAGCCCTATATCAGCTCCAACAATCATTCACAGCATAAAAAAGACTTGTCTTTATACACCCCAACCTTGCCTCCTAGGCGCGGTTTTTTTTTACCCGCATGCGCGTGCACATGCATGTNGCATGCACACATGCACGCCTGTTCACTACACAGGGGCGCACACATGCATGCATGTTCACTACACAGGGGTGCACACATGCACGCCTGTTCACTACGCAGGTGCGTATCAGTGCACACCTATTTGTTTCACAGGCACGCCCCTATGCACGCCTGTTCACCATATAGGCACGCATAGGTGTGCATTTGTTCAACCCATAGACGCGCACTGGTGTGCGCCTGTTCAAATCACAGGCACGCCCTTCGCACGTGCCTTAAAATCCCTCTACCGCGCCCCCATGTGCGTATATCTGGTGGGCAGGCGCACACGTATGCGTACCTATCACCGTATCTCCTACGCATGTGGGACCCATACCCCTAAATACCTTTGTACAGCCCTCCGTACATCCCCTACCCAAAAAATGAAAACCTATTACTATGCAGGATGATCAGACCACTAACTTGATACTCACAGATACTCAATCGGTTGCCTCATCCTCCCCGAATCTCCAAATCTCCTTTGAAAACTTCTCGTCCAGTCACTATTGTAGCAGGTACAAATGAGGTGGCAATGTGGGCCCTACAACTATATATAGGCCTTTTACCAAACTTCCACTCACCATTCCAGGAGCCCACGGTGTCCATTTTTCAATCCGTCTTCAGCCACGGGATTAGCATCTCATCACCTACATCACAACAGTCCCTGGGTCACTTTTCATCCTAAGCCCCTGGGGTGCCCTTTTTTCATACCATGGTTAGGTACGCATGCGCATCATCACACTTATCAAATACATGCTTATATCTTTGATTCTCTTAAGATATTGTTCACTTTGGGTATTTTTTTTTCATGTGTGCAGGTACTTGCTCATCATCCATCAACACAACTCTTTCAGGTATATACTCAGCACTGGCATGTAGTCTTTCCCGTTGTATCGCACTTTCATTTCCAGTCTCACTCTCTGATGTTTACCTCTAGGATCTCCATTCCCAGCTCTGCAGTACCCACACCTCCGTTTTTCATCTTCGATACTGTTACCTAGTAGCATTCTTACCCACATTAGTTGTCCCATTCATAGCACCTTTTGGCACTTTTGACACTCATGCTGTTCTTCCTTACCCTTTAGGGATGGGAGTCCCGATAGTATTTCATCATGTCGCGAATTAACCACATACTTATTCTCCTCATTTTGCTAGCTTTCCCACATGGACTCCCAGATTCTCTCTTCTCGGTTCTATTTTTTTTTCCTGCACCTCCGCAGTATCATGAACCCTCCATTTCATCCACAATCAGTTTGCCCATCTACGAACCTACCTTCATTTCACCTACCTCATATAGAAACTCACCAACGGGGCCCCTACCCTTCATCAGTTTTCCATGAAAATTATGCCCTACGTGGGCCACCCATACCACACTGGGCCACCCATTTCTGTATTTGTACATTTCTCCCCAATTATTCATTATTTATTGTACAAACACCTTTATTTGCATTCCTTACATTATCTTTTTTGTCGTCACCTTTGGCGACCTGCTTCCCTCCTTTTGGCTAAGCCCATGTCACCCTTGGTTGGAGCATTATGTATCATCTACCCTTGTCGGCATTGTCCATGTCTTCAGAGTACCCCACAGGTCACTTACCTCTACCCTCTAAATTTGTTCACCTTGTCCCGCCTCTGGCACAACTTATCACCAGTCTTGTCATCCCCCTGACACTCAACCTCGTTACATGGTTGCAGCCACTTTTTATCTCATGCATCCTCCAACCAAGGGCAGTCTTGAGTCTTCCCACATCTTGACTTCATCCATGTACCTCTGCCACTTCCTCACCTCAGTAGATTTCACGAAGCCCTTTGCTTCTGGGAGTCACGTTCCCCTTTTGTCGACATCAGCACAATTTTCCAGAAGGGCGACAGTATCTTGATTCTCATTCTCCACTCAATGAGAGATCTCAGACAGCACAGGGTGAAACACCATTTCTCCCTGCTATTGTTGGCCCCCATAACATTCAACGCCAACACTTTATCATGTTACGGTGGGTCTTACTTTGCGACTATTGCAGTTATTTCTCTCATTTTCCACAGACCTCTGAACTTGGCTGGGCTACCAATGCCCACATCATTGTTGCTACTTGTTACCGCGATCATTGCCTACTATTCAAAGTATGTTCATTTGCATAATTGTCTTTTTCCTTTATCACAATCGCCCCCGAGGGCACTGCAGTTGTCTACACCAACACTTCAGTCATCCATTTTCAGAGTTACATGACACGAGCATGGGGCATGCCCGCCTCGTTTGTACACAGTTATATCTTTTACACACCTCATGGAAGGTCGGGTCCTACTGGTTCCTTTTTCCCTCCAATGGATTGTTGTGGCCACTCACACTATTACTCTCTCTTACAAAAACATTCTCAGTAGAATAAACATTGATGGATTTCGGCTATACGTCTGCTCCTACCCTCACCCATCAGGGGGCATCTGTTATCACTGAATTTTTTTCCGCACATGGTTACAAGAACTCATCATCATCAAACAGTAATGAAGTCATTCATGGACTTGAATTAATACCACAACATTCAAAAAGGTCAAAAACTATACAAAGTAGTGAAAAATTGAAGAGTGATTTGCATACATTGGGCGCTTGCGCACATGCACAGAACAAAAACGTATAAAGCGTGCATAGGCGCACGATGCACGACTGTTAGCGAAAAAATCCATGCACCTGCTAAACGATGCATTTATTGAAGTGGTCGGCCTCCCAACCACTTATGGTTAAGCTCCCAAGCCGATTTGACCCTCAAATCTGGGCTGGATCCAAATGGTGGGTTGGTCAAAGACCTAATAATGCCCTAAATGGCCTCTTTTCACACTACAAAGAAGTTAAACAATAACCCAAAGCAATGCTATAAAAAGCCATGAATGCACCTCATTTTCTTAAGGAATTCAAAGTAATGTTATGCTGCCTATATTGTTTTAAGGACTCCATCCTTGACAAAAGCACTTTGGTACCATTACATTGGACAATCCATCTCACCATTGAGTGGATTTGTAAGGAGTTCTATCATCACCATTTTCATTTTCTTTTTTGTAAGAAGAGCCAACTAGTGAAGGTCCAAGAGCCTTCCCTTGGAGGAAGAAGGGACTCATAGTCCCCTTTCTTCTTGGTGCTTTGTTTTCATCAATAGATCAGCCTCAAAACATTGGTGACATGGGTCTTTTTGTTCTTTTCATTGCTATGTCCTTATGCTCATGATTTTAATTTTTATTGTATCTATTAGTTTAATTCTTAGTTATAGTTTTTTTTTTATTTCTCTAACTCTTTTCTCTACAGCTGTCCTGCTCAGCAGGCCCAACTGGGCATGCAAGCACCTCTTATTTTCTCACCAAGGTGACGAAAGAGGTGCAACACCAACGATTTCTAGAAAAGTGATGGGATGCATCACTGCTAAACAGGTATGGGACAAACTCAAGAATATCTACAAAGGTGATCCAAAAGTTAAGCAAGTCAAGCTTCAACGACATAGAGCAGAATTTCAAAATTTGAAGATGAATGAAAAGGAAGATATTGCAACCTATCTTCTTAGAGTTGATAAGTTGTTAATGCTATCAAATGATTAGGTGAAGATATCGATGAATCGTTGGTTGTACAAAAAGTGTTGAGATCACTTCTCTTGAAGTATGATGGTAAGGTCTCTACCATTGAAGAAACTAGGGACTTGACCAAAATGACAATGAATGAATTACATGGGACTCTTATGGCATATGAAATGAGAAAAGGTACAGAAAGTGACCAAACAAACAATGAAGTAGCCTTTAAAGCCATAAAGAAGACAAAAGACAAGGATAATGACCTTGATGAAGAAATAACAAATT
>SNQJ01S0251012.1:0-12832 GCA_010110895.2 Picea sitchensis | reverse complement strand
CAAAGGGAAGGAAACTTTTCTATGCAGGTTGAAGAAAATCTTGTGTGGCCTAAAGTAAGCTCCAAGGCAGTGGTATTTGAAGTTTGATAGGTTTGTGATAGAACAAGGTTATAGTAGATGCCATTATTATCACTGTGTTTATTTTAAAAGGCTAGAAACTGAAAACTATATTATCTTGTTATTGTATGTAGATGACATGCTTGTTGCAGGGTATAATATGTAAGATATAAATTTTCTCAAGAAGAAATTAGCTAATTCATTTGCGATGAAGGATTTGGGTGCTTGATCCAGATGGATCTCAATGGCCATCTACCTCTTCTACTGAATCACCGTTTTGAGCCTATGGTTTTGATAAACCATGATATTCACCCTTTGGATGGGGAATGGAATGTAATGTCATCTTCATTTGTTAATTACAGACATCATTTAATGATTTCCTAGTGGTCTTATGTACATGCCTACATCATAGTGTTAATGCATCGGATCCCATTAGAACTCTGTAGTTAAGCGCGCTCAAGCTAGAGTAGCACTGGGATGGGTGACTGCCTGATAAATCCTAGTGTTTTACATGCCTATGGAATTTAATAAACTTGGCCCAATTTATCCCGCATGCATCATGGGAAATGTTCTCCTCTCACTCTCTCATATATAATTGAGGTGAAGGAGGCCCTTTAAGCATGCAATGGAGTGTCATGTAAAGCTTCTTGTGAATGAAGTGTAGCCAACATCTCTTTCTTTTTAGAGATAAGCTACGCCATTTTTCCAGTTTGTGTTCTACAATGTTTTTTTATCTTATTCAGTAATAGAAATTGGGTTTCACTGTATTTTTGTGTTCTCTTCTATATTTTTGTGTATTTCATTGTTATATCTCGGTTATATTTCTGCCTTCATGTCATTCTCAAAATAATATGGATCAGTGGTATTAGAGCAAGCTGCTCCTTTTCGTTTCTCAGAGCAGGTCCCCGATGAGGTTAGGGTATAGAGATTTGGGTCTCAATCTAGTTTCACTTGAGGACCACCACTCTCGCTAGCTCAAGCGACCTCCCATGGCGGAAGAATAGAGAGATGACAGAGCGGGAGATCCCTTCAAGACGTTGCTCAAGGAATCCCTTGTGCGACAAAGGAACGATATGATGGACAACTTCGCTAAGATCCTTCGAAGACTACTGATGGCGGCAACTGAGGCATCTTCAACAAACAACCATTTCGCAAGTGTGACACCCTTCAAGATACAAGTCAATTTTGATATCCCCTTATTTGAAGGCTAGATAGATGCATATGCTCTAGAAAAATGGTTGAATCTGCTAGAAGGTTATTACTCTGTCCAAAAAATTTCCGACAGTGAAAATATCACTTTCACGCTCCTTAAATCCCTTCTCCATGTCAGAGCTTGGAGGGAAGGTTACTGAGAGAGGTACACCGTGGATGAATCTACACTATTTGGGAGAGAACCCACTTGGGCGGCCTTTGTAGATGCCCTAAAGGAGGATTTCTACCCTGTCGGAAACTATGATGACCAATACATGAGATGGATAACTCTGCATTAGAAAAGAGATCAGACAGTGCCAGAGTACACCAACATATTTCATACCTTGCGCTCGAAGTTGGGTATCAAAGACTCTGAGTGACACCTAGTTTTGAGTACCACAGTGGTCTACATAGGTACATCCAAATAGAGATGGATTTCTTGGACATCTCCTCACTGGGAGTTTCTTATCAATATGCAGTCAAAATTGAGCAGAAATTAAAGTAGTAGAGTAAGTGGGAGAAGCATGGACAAAGTAAGGAAGGTCAACCTCAAGAGAGCCATTCCCACATGCAGGCAAAGAAGGGTAATGGGAATTCTAAGAAAGACACCGAAAAGTTGTGTGAGTTCCACAACAGCCCTTGGCACAACACTGATGAATGTTGCTCAATACAGTCATTGGTGGCCAAGATCAAAGACAAAGAGCCAAGCCCTGACTTGGACCCTGATTCAGAAAATAATAAAAGGAGATAGATCATTGATGCAAAACCCACTACTACTGTCACAACTTCAACAATCCAACCAGAAGAGGATCATGAGGAGGGGGAGCGACTCTTCCATTCACAGATGTGGGTGAAGGGGACCCCACTACATTTTATTATTGATAGGGAAAACCAAAAGAAAATCATCTCAGCAGAGGTTGTCAAGCAATTGGATTTTCCAACAACACCACACCCGTAGCCATACAACATCGGGTGGCTTCGCTAGGGTCAATATCTTCGTGTCATCCAACAGTGTCGTTTGTCCTACAGAATCAATCCCTTTAAGGATGAGGTATTGTGTGATGTTGCCCCACTAAAAGTTTATGATGTTCTATTAGGCCATCCATATATGTGGAGACGTCATGTTGTTTATGAGTCTCGATCCTATAGCATCATTGTTACTCTAGGGGGTCAGCTATACCGAATACTAGAGGTAGCTCTAACTAGTGTCCCACCAAAACAATGCCACAAAGTAATATCTCATACTGCAAAGTTTAGCCTCTTCACAAATCGATCAGAAGCTAAACAGAAGGACAGTACAACCACTATAGCCTCAGGCCAAGACCTTTCTATCCAACATAAGAAGATCGAAAATATTGTACACAAGTACTAAGATGTTCTTACTGCACCTACGGGGGTGACTCCACACTGCCCAGTCAAGCAAGGTTATAACAGAACCCTTCATACTCTTCATGTTGCATCTTCATCAACAAAGTCCTCCCACACTCAGGTAGATCATGTAGCTATATTGGTTGAACGGATCCAACCCCTCCAGCAACAGGTTCATGACACCCTTCAACAATATAAGTAAGACAACTTCTTCAGCGAGGCAAGCAGCGCACCAAGCTTCAGATTTAGCAGAATTCTCCATGTCTCCCAAGGGAACTTGACGCAATGGGGACCATTGCTTCCTAAGGAGGGAGGAATGATCTAGATGGATCTCAGTGGCCATCCACCTCTTCCACTGAATCACCGTTTTGAGCCTGTGGTTTTGATAAACCATGATATTCACCCTTTTGATGGGGAATGGAATGTAATGCCATCTTCTTTTGTTAATTACAGACATCATTTAATGATTTCCTAGTGGTCTTATGTACATGTTTATGGCATAACATTAATGCATCGGATCCCATTAGAACTCTGCAGTTAAGTGTGCTCATGATAGAGTAGTACTGGGATGGGTTACTGCCCGGGAAGTCCTAGTGTTTTACATGCCTATGAAATTTTATAAACTTGGTCCAATTTATCCCACATGCATCATGGTAATTGTTCTCCTCACTCTCTCATATATAATTGAGGTGAAGGAGGCCCTTTAAGCATTGAATGGAGTGTGATGTAAAGCTTCTTGTGAATGAAGCGTAGCCAACATATCTTTCTTTTTAGAGATAAGCTACCCCATTTTTCCAGCTTGTGTTCTACAATGTTTTTCTATCTTATTCAGTAATAGAAGTTGGGTTTCATTGTATTTTTGTGTTCTCTTCTATNCTTCTTGTGAATGAAGCGTAGCCAACATATCTTTCTTTTTAGAGATAAGCTACCCCATTTTTCCAGCTTGTGTTCTACAATGTTTTTCTATCTTATTCAGTAATAGAAGTTGGGTTTCATTGTATTTTTGTGTTCTCTTCTATATTTTTGTGTATTTCATTTTTATATCTTGGTTATATTTATGCCTTCATGTCCTTCTAAAAATAATCTGGATCAGTGCTATTAGAACACTTTGATTTTTTTTCAAATAAAAGATAAACTTTGAAGTCTTTTTGTTTGGATCTCTCCAAAATAAATTCTGAAAAACTTAGGAATATCGTTCTTTTTTGAATAAAAGATACGATAGTTATATCTTAACAAGGTGCATCCATTACTATCCATTAAATTTTTTTAGTTATCTGGATCGAGGGTTCTCACAAATTCGGAGTTCTAAAGTTGTATGAGATTTAAACAAAAGAAAACTACAAAGTCACTTTGGGACTTTGCGATTCGGGAGTTTCAAACTCAAGGTGTTTAAATATCTAAGAACCCCGAAGTTGCGAAGGTCCGGAGTCCCGGAGACATGTTCCCGCGAAAGTGTTTTAAAATAGATCTACCGATGAGTCATAGGCCACCTGTCAATCTTTATTTGTGCTGACACGTGGCACTCATTTTGGGCACTTTAGTCACATCATTCACATGATTTCAGGTGACACGTGTCACTCACTTTTTATGACACGTCATCATTGCCACATCACTCCGGCAGATTGTCCTTCGAGAGATAAATCAAGAACAAATTCAAAGAAGCGTCAGAGTGCCAAAGTGTCGAAGCGCTGAAGTCTTGAAGCACCCAAATGATCATGATAAATAAAACATTAAAGATTAATGAACTAAATAGGTTTAAGTAGTTGTGATTAATGATAAGTAATCACTCCATGAATTAAGCCTTTGGGAGATATCTATTATTTTTCATTCAAAACTCCTGAATATTGAACTGTCGAAGTACTCACCGCACATACAAGCTCACGAACTCCCAAAGCTCCGGAGTTCTGAAGTCCCGAAGTACTTAAAATTAAAAAAGTGACCTTAAACCATGATTAATTAAAACGAAAAAATAATTAAGGGTTGATTAACTGTTCCGTGAATTCATCCTTTGAGAAATATCCATTATTTTGCATTCGAAACTCTCGAATATTGAACTGTCAAAGTACTTTATATTAATTATTAATAATACGTCCAACTAGCTAGGGTAAAAGATTTGGAAAAGTGTTGCAACCACCATGTAATAAATTTAACATATGATTACTCTGTCAATAGATTAATGCGAGGATATATAGACATTAATATTTCTGTAAATAAAGGCATTTCAAACTTCAAAGTATTTTTCCATTAGCATACGAAATTGTCACATTCAATATTTTGAGCTCACAGGTTTTACTTCTCACAGAAGGGCTAACATCAACTTTTGAAAAGTCACGGTGCCACACAAAGCAGTAAAGAAGCAAGATTCATTGAATAAGGAATCAAACCCAAATGCAAATGTCGAACCTTCCAAGTTCGTTGTTGCATTAACAGAACTACATGCACAATTCAAGGATCAGAAAAAAACCAAGCACATCCACAAGCAAATAGAGGGCAAGTGAAGTGTCAGTGAGCAAAAGAAACCTCAGCAGATCCAAAAAAATCTTCATTGTATCTTTTAATTTTAATTGTATTATATTTTGAGAACGAAGAATGTGGAATGTCTAACTACTTTTAGTTAACACATTTTTGTATAAATAAACAAATCAAAGATCTATTCAAGGCTTCTTCTGGCCGAATGTAAAAGATAACTTTTTGAATACCAAATAGAAAGAGAAGATAGAGATTCTATGTCTCATTTCCTTGAGTTAAGTGCTTTCTGTGTGTTACCATTTCCTAATCTTATTTTCTTCACTCCATGGTTCTTGAAGATTGAAATACTACAATTTAGTAACACATCTATTGTAGTCCATATATTGGATGATTGTTCGGTTACAGTTTTTCCTCTATTATTACCGTGAGTAGAACAAGACATGTATCTGTCTAAATTTCCTCATTTTAATTCATCTATCAAGGACTCATTCTTCACAATTCTTCTATTGTGGACAAGGTAAGATTTATTAGTATTTGATACCTTACTTTATTTTTCCAGTTGTTGTTAATCAATTCTACTTTTCATATGATCAATATTTATAAAAGACTCAAAGAAAGAGATATTGCCTCTGTGTTTTCCAATCATTAAAATTCATTTGAAGTTTCATCTTAAAATCAAAGGTAGAAAAGCATCACAAAAATAATTCTCTTAAATCTTTGGATGCCTGACATTATTCTATGAGCCTAGAATAAATCTCAGGAACAACATCTTTTTGGTATCGTTGTTGGGGATAGTTTTGAAGGTCTCTATCTTCCCTAGGGGTATGACAATGCTTAGATCTATTTCTTGATGGTTAACAAGGGATAGGAATCCAACTGGCTATGATCATTCACCTGGCGATTCCATTGTCAGAAGAATCCATATGATTTACTGGAGACTCCACTGGTATCCAGATGTCAATTTCCTTCGTTGCTCGAATTGCTGCAAGGTTTGCTCCTTTGAATTTTTCTGTTGTTCTTGGTTTTCCAAATGTTGTTCCAGACATTAAAGTTTGGGGAGATGTTCTTCCTAATTTTAGAGAGGATAAAGACGATAATCCTGCTCAACATCTATTAGAGTTTCATCAATGTATGGATCAATTGGGTATTGAAAATGAAGATGTTTTGATGAAACTGTTCATGTTTTCCCTGGGAGGAGATGCCCGTGATTGGTATAAATCGCTTCCTCATTCCAGTATTTCATCCTTGAAATAATTTCATGTTGCCTTTAATAAATATTGCAAAAGAATATATCCATTAGAGCTCCTTTTAGAAACTTGCTACAATATAACGTTCTCACAACAAGTTTATGAAGATGATCAACATGAAAAAATATTTGATGATGAAGAATCAGAGAATAATAGTAGTTGTGATCATATTCAAGAAGAAGATCAAACCAAGCTCCATAAAGATGAAAAGGAAATGCCATAAGACTTTCAGGCAGATCAAAGACATGATGATGAAGCTTTTGTTGATCTAGATCCTTGTGAAGGCCAATGGCTTATTGAAGATCACACACAATCAACCTCTAAAAAAATTGGTTTTGATCATTATCCTTTTACTATTTCAAATTCTTTCAAGGAAATCTTTATTCGAGAACCTTATCAATTTTTTGATGCATTAATTGCCCTAAAATATAGTAAGTTGCAAGTCACTCAAAAGACATTTTAGGAAACGTTACAAGATGATAGTGAGGATACTAATGATGGGAATGGTGTAGATGTGTTTGAAACTGTTTATGATCAAACTATTTTTTTAAATCCTTGTGAAAATCAACTACTCGTTGAAGACTACATGCAATCAACTTTTGAAAAAGAAGAGTTGCAAGAGGATTGTCATGATACTGATGATGACATTATTGCAAATGCTTTTAAAACCCTCTCTGATGAGATTGATGTCACAAATATTAATGAATATCAACCAATTTTTGATAAGTATTCAGATAGTGAGGAGGAAGAACACATTTTTATTTCGGTATCTATTGGTCATTAGAGTAGCCTTCCGCTATTTGATTGCTATGATGAAAATGAACTTGAAACTAATGAACAACAAATTATTTATTTTTCTTCAGAAAGTTTTGATCAGCATGAAGCCAATCATCAACAACATTATGAAAGCAATAATTCGATGTATGATAGCTATGAATATGATTATTGGGTAGGCAATGAAGCAAATAAGGAGAAATCACATGAGCAACTGATCTTGCCATTTTCTTCGCAAATTGTTGAGCCACAGATACACGAAAGTAGCAAGTCCACATCTATTGTTCATGAAACAAGATCTGTAGAAAATTTTCAAGAAAGATTGGATAGTAATTTCAACCATGGATCATAAAGCATACATAAACTTCTCATACAACTTGGACATCAGAAAGAAGTATTGGCAGATTTCAAATTTTTTTCTTTAAACCTCTATGATCCAGTAGCAATGTATATGGAGTCGAAATGCAATTATGATTTTGCATTTTTAATTTCATGAAGACAAAGCTCCAAAGTTGTAGGGATGTACTATCAAATCTTTGCGNCCTCTATGATCCAGTAGCAATGTATATGGAGTCGAAATGCAATTATGATTTTTGCATTTTTAATTTCATGAAGACAAAGCTCCAAAGTTGTAGGGATGTACTATCAAATCTTTGCCTTTTATATTATTCAACTTTTGTAGTTTTTGTGCTCAAGGATGAAAGCAAAGATCAACTAGACAGTCAATTGCTTGACTGGCTGCTTTGGAAATTTTCTTATACTTAAAAAAAAGGAGATGAATTGAGTACAGTAAGGTTCATTGTATATAAATAAGATTTTTTTGAGCATTGGTGTGTAGTTCGGTTTTCAGCTTGATATGGTTTGCAGTAGATCAAAATAATACATGACTCCATAGCCCAATAGAGGCACTGTACAAAGTAGTTTTGTGTTTGCAGTATGATCAATTCTTCCCAGTGGTGCAAATTCTTTTTGGTTGCAGAGGGCATAAGAAGTTTTGGTTTACATGTATGGTTTCAGAACATGCACAGGTACAATGACTATGGGACAGACCAAATCAGAAGTCTCATCTGACACAGAAACTCGTGTGAAATTACGATTGTTCAGATTAAGATGTTTGAATGTTTGATATAATTATTTCTCCCTCCCTCCCTAGTTCATTCTATAAACAATATTCTTTTTTCTTTCTCATCATATTGATCCTTGTAGAAATGATAAAACTTAGCCTAATACTAAAAACTTAGAAACATATTTTGAAAATGTGTCGGGTGATTTTTTATTTATTTTTCTTTAATTTTAATTGAAAAAGTGTGTCTAGGCTAGTCCTAGTAAATTTATCTCTAATATCATATTTCAGCTGACGAATTTGCTCAAGGTTTATCCCTGAAATGAATAAACTTTCCCAAAATTTACCTATAGGCGAAGGTATACTTAGAATTGGAAGAAAAACTAATCTCAGAGTATTCTTAAAATTGTAGATAGACCTTTTTTTTCATCCAGATCTTAAACAAATGTCATCCCTTGTATCTTACATACAAATTGATTGCCCCCACTTCAAAGTAATAAAATCAAAGATAGATGGTGAAGGGAAATTCACAAATTGATTGCCCCCATCTTGTCGCAATGGAGATGATGAAATGAAATTCATATAAATGATTTCCCTCATCTCGATTAAATGAAATCTTGTTTTTGAAGTGGTGAAAGGAAATTCAATTAAGGGAGATATAGATAACTTCACCGGGGTGTTGAACAGGCTCGCTGACAGTGAAGCAATGTCTATGATATCTATAAGGTTGGCTTGCACATCTATATAATATACTATGTTATCTAGTTCTTTTTCAATAATATTTATATCTTGAACCAACTGGGGTTCCTTAAATAAACATATTTTACATCCGTATAACCTTGAAGAGTGAACAAAGTTGGTTAAAATCTGATATTTTTGTTAGAATTACTTTGATTATCCTAAACATTTATGGAATCAATTTTAAGGAAGGAAAACACTTATTATCCTGGCTTGAAATCAATCACCAAGTGTGTGTTAATATTTTTAGATATGGTTATGCTCATTTTTCTATATATGATTAAATTTCAAATAAAACAAGAAAACATTTAAATCAATAAAAAAAGAAATAATGACTCCATTTACCCAATAAAGGCACCTGGTCCACTGTTCTTTCGTGTCTCAAAGGGAGCCACAATCCCCAGATGGAGCCTATGTTAGAACACTTTAAAAAAAATTCAAATAAAAGATACACTTTGAAGTCTTTTTGTTTTGATCTCTTAAAAATAAATTATGAAAAACTTAGGAATATCGTTCTTTTTTTAATAAAAGATATGATCGTTATATCTTGACAGGGTGCATCCATTATTATCCATTAAAAATTTTTAGTCATCCAAATCGATGGTTCTCACAAATTCGGAGTTCTAAAGTTGCGTGAGGTTTAAACAAAAGAAAACTACAAAGTCACTTCGGGACTTCGTGATTCGGGAGTTTCAAACTCAAGGTGTTTAAAGATCTAAAAACCCCGAAGTTGCGAAGCTTTGGAATCTTGGAGACATGTTCCCGCGAAATTATTTTAAAAAATATCTATCGATGAGTCATAGGCCAGCTGCCAATCTTTATTTGTGCTGACACGTGGCACTCATTTTCGACACTTTAGTCACATCATTCGCACGATTTTAGGTGACATGTGTCACTCACTTTTTATGGCACGTCATCATTGCCACGTCACTCTGGGAGATTTTCCTCCGGGAGATAAATCAAGAACAAATTCAAAGAAGCGTCGGAGCGCCAAAGTCCTGAAGCACCCAAATGACCATGATAAATAAAACACTAGAGATTAAGATTAACGCTAAGTAATCACTCCATGAATTCAACATTCGGGATATATATATTATTTTGCATTCAAAACTCTCGAATGTCGAACTGCCAAAGTACTCACCGCACATACAAGCTCACGAACTCCTGGAGCTCCGGATTTCCGAAGTCCTAGAGTACTTAAAATTAAAAAGTGACCTTAAACCATGATTAATTAAAACGAAAAAATAATTAAGGGTTGATTAACTGTTCTGTGAATTCGACCTTCGGGAAATATCCATTATTTTGCATTCAAAACTCCTGAATGTCGAACTACTGAATCACTTTATCTTAATTATTAATAATACGTCCAGTTGGCTGGGGTAAAAGATTTGGAAAAGTGTTGCCACCGCAAGGTAATAAATTTAACAGATGATTACTTTGTCAATAAATTAATGTGAGGATATCTAGACATTAATATTTTTGTAAATAAAGGCATTTCAAACATCAAAGTATTTTTCAATTAGCATCCAAAATTGTCGCATTCAATATTTTGAGTTCACAGGTTTTACTTCTCACAAGAGGGTTAACATCAACTTTTGAAAAGTCATGGCGCCACCCAAAGCAATAAAGAAACAAGATTCATTGAATGAGGAATCAAACCCAAATGCAAATGTCGAACCTTCCAAGTTCGTTGTTTCATTAGCGGAACTATATGCACAATTCAAGGATCAGACAAAAAAAAAAAAAAAACAAGTACATCCACAAGCAAATAGAGGGTAAGTGAAGTGCCATCGAGCAAAAGAAATCTCAGCAGATCCAAAAATATCTTCATTGTATCTTTTAATTTTAATTGTATTCTATTTTGAGAACGAAGAATGTGGAATGTCTAACTACTTCTGGTTAAGACATTTTTGTATAAATAAACATATCAATGATCTATTCAGGGCTTCTTCTGGCTGAATGTAAAAGAGAACTTTATGAATACCAAATAGAAAGAGAAGACATAGATTCTACATCTCATTTCCTTGAGTTATGTGATTTATGTGTGTTACCATTCCTAATCTTATTTTCTTCACTTCATGGTTCTTGAAGATTGAAATACTACAATTTAGTAAAACATCTATTGTAGTCCATATATTGGATGATTGTTCAGTTACAATTTTTCCTCTGTTATTACTGTAAGTAAAACAAGACCTGTATCTGTCTAAATTTGCTCATTTTAATTCATCTATCAAGGACTCATTCTTCACAATTATTCTGTTGCGGATAAGGTAAGATTTATCCGTATTGAACACCTTACTTTATTTTGACAGTGTTTGTTAATCAATTATACTTTTCATATGATCAATATTTATAAAAGACTCAAAGAAAGATATATTTCCTCTATGTTTTCCAATCATTAAAATTCATTTGAAGTTTTGTCTTAAAACTGAAGGTAGAAAACAATTACAAAAACAATTCTCTTAAATCTTTGGATGCCTGACATTATTTTGTGAGCCTGGAATAATCTGAGGAACAAAAGGTGTTGCAAATAAAATCCTTGGTATAAGAATAACAAGAGACAGGAAAAATCACAAATTGACATTGTCTGAGGGTGATTACATAGAGAAGGTGTTGGAGAGGTTTAGAATGTAGAATGAAAAACCAATTAGTACACATTTTTCCAGCCATTTCAAATTAACCAAAGAAATGTGTCCCAAGACATAGGAGGAGATAGAATACATGTTCAGGGTCCCTTATTCATCAGCAGTTGGTAGCTTGATGTATGTGATGGTTTGCACAAGACCAGATATCGCACATGCAGTGGGAGTTGTGAGTAGGTATATGAGCAATACATGTAAAGAACATTGGGAGGCAGTAAAGTGGATTCTCAGGTATTTGAAAGGTACTGCTACTCATGCATTGTGTTTTGGAGGTTCATACATTGTTCTACACAGATATGTTGATTTAGATATGGAAAGTGATAAAGATAGAAGGAGGAGCACCACAAGGTATTTTTTTACCGTAGGTGGAACAACAGTAAGTTGGATTTCGAAACTGGAAAAAGTCGTTGCACTTTCAACAACAAAAGCAGAGTATGTTGTTGCTACAAAGGCTAGTAAAGAAATGATTTGGTTATAGAGGTTTATGGAGGAATTGGGAAAGACCGAGAATAACATGTTGTACTGTGACAATGAGAGTTCCATTCATCTTGCAAATAAGTTAGTCTTCCATTCGAAGACTAAGGATATACAACTCAGGTACCATTTCATATGATTTGTCTTGGAAGATGGACATTTGAAGTTGGAAAAGATACACACTAACCATAATCTTGTAGACATGCTAACAACGGGAGTAACCAGGGAGAAACTGAGTTCCTACTTAGTTTCAGTTGGTCTTCAAGCATGAAGGTGAAGATGAGAAATTTGCCAGGTCCAAGGTGGAGTATAGTCCAACAGGTACAACTACAGTGGAGTTGTTGTGATCAGTGTCCAAGTGGGAGATTGTTGGTTGTGGAGCCTGATTATCTTCTTGTTTCATAGGTCTTTGTTTTGAGTCATGTTTATACCCCATGAAGACTATACACCCTTCCACGCGAGGGGGTTGTAGGGGGCAAGCAAGCCCCCGAAAGAAAAATTGCCTTGTAAATGTATATTGTAATTTCATAGTAAATCTAGACGATTCATTATAAGGTCGCAAATATGAAGGTAGAAGTTATGTTAGGGTTTTTTTCCCTAGAAGGAAACCCTCTTTTATTAGGGAAATGGATTGCAGTTATGCATCATTGCAAATATTGTATTATGAGAGAGGAGACTATGAGAGAAAGAAGAGGAAGTTATAATGGGTGTGTTGTAGGTTGTATCCCATTCCAATTCACTGTGATAACACCAGTGCCATTAGTGTCTCCAAGAATCCTGTTCTTCATTCCAAGACTAAGCATATTCCA
>SNQJ01S0251010.1:0-12912 GCA_010110895.2 Picea sitchensis | reverse complement strand
TGTAATTCCCTCCAACAATCCCTTCACGTGACTCTGCTAAAATGATAGTCCTTTCATGCTCCATCACACATCTCCTCAAGATGTTATCTTCACCAAGTTTTTATAAATGACCTGCAATCAGTTGATAATGTGTAGCTCTGATTACCAAATTCTTCTTCTGTGCAATGTTAAATTCCTTTGGTGCAAAGCATGTACTCAAAAACTCAATGATATCAACAACATACTCATCAACTATCTGTACTGAAAAACATTGTGCATCTAGAAAGTTGTCCTCCAATTTAATGGGTTCTTCTCCATTATTTATTTTGGATAAGTGATCTGGTCCTGCATTCAATCTTCTAGGATTTACCACAACTTAAAAATCAAATTCTTGGAACGAAAGTAGCCATATGCATATCCTTCCCCCCAACACTCGCTTATTGACTAAGTATCTCAGAGATGAATGATTTGTGAACATATTGAAATGTTTTCCCAACAAGTAATGTCTATATTTCTGCAAAGCATACACCATAGATAATCCTTCTCTTTATCTAGTGTTGTAGTTCTGTTATGAATCAAATAAATTTCTACTTGAAATGCAATTTGGTGATCTATACCACCTTCTCTTGGTTGGGTTAATATTGCTCCTAAGCTATTGAAAATTCATACACATGCACATGAAATTATTTATCCCAATCTAGAAATACTAAAATCAATGCAATTACCATATTTTCCCTCAAAATATCCAAACTCTGCTGGCATTCATCATTCCACTGATACTTAGTGTCCTTATTCAACAAATTCTCCATTGGCACAATAATCTGTGCATATCCTCTTATGAAATTCCTGTAGTATCCTATATGGCCCAATGTACACTTCAACTGGCGCACTAACTTTGGTGGTGGTAAGTTAACTATGAAAACAATTTTAACATGATCAACTAGTAGACCCTGTTTACACACCACATGTCCTAAAAAATTACCAAAAGGTGCGCTGAAAATACACTTCTTGATATTCAATGATATCTGACACTGTATGAAACTGTCCAACATTAGCCTTAGTACTTCAACATTATCCTTCAACAAACTGAACATTGTCTAATCATCCAAGTAAACCTCCAAAAATTTATGAATGAAGTCCTTAAAAGATGCTACTACTACCCTTGAAAAAATTGTTGGTGCATTTTTCAATCCAAATGGCATAACTATATACTAAAATGATCCCCAATCTGTAGCAAATGTAGTTTTGTCTATCTTCTGGTGAAATCCTTATCTGATGATATCCCAGGAATCCATTTGTAAAAGAATAAGATTCTTGACCCCCTACATTCTCTAAAACTTCCTTTGTAAATGTGGTAGGAAAAGGATCATGTAGGAAATCATCATTTAATTTTCGCAAATCTACACAAATCCTAATCCTTCCTTGCTTATTTTCCTTCACCACCATAGGGTTGATCCATTCTTATTCTTCCAAAGGTTCTATAACAAGAGCTTCTATCATTTTGTCAATTTTTGTCTTCACTTTCTCTTTGTATATTGGGTTCAATCTGCAAGGCCTTTGTATGATAGGTTTGGATTCTCGATTCAAAGGGATCTTCATCTCTCCTATCTCTTCTGTTAATCCCTTCATCTCTGAGAATGTCGTTGGCAATAACTCACTCTATTTGTGCAGTAATTTTGTGATCCTTTCTATTGTCTGATTATCCCAATAATATCCAATACTTTCCATCTTTTGGGTTTATGCAGTTCCAATATTTACCTTTTTTTATCTTGAATGGTGCATCACAATATTCTAAATATAGCTTCTGACCTTCTACTTCCCTTTCACCTTCCATTTCTGGGATCTATATATTGCACATATTGTCTTCTACTGGATCTTCTTCTTCTGTGACATGATAACAAGGTAATAATTGTTTGACAGTCTATCTATGTTGGTTTTGATATGCTAGGACTATTTCAAATTTTGGTTCTTCAAATATCTCGTCTCTTACTACTTTTAGTGCTGTATCTATCTTTGTAATTTCATGTTCAAAGGAAAATATAACTACAAAATTCTTCTGTGTTTCTTTCTAGTTCGTAGTTTCTCTGCGTTGTTCCTGTTTTGTGTACCGGTTCCTTGAAATTCCTTCTAGTGTGTGAATGAAATGGTGTGGCCATTCTTCTTGTGATACTAATCTCCATTGAACCATGCACCTATCTACATGTTCTTTAGGTTGTCTAAATCCCTAATATTTCTCCTCATATCTATGCTCCTGTTCCGCATTGAATCTGATGCACAATAACCTTTTACACTTAAACCAATTGTTGATCTTATCCTTGTGTATACCCCACCATCCCACAGGTGTAGCTTTTAAAGAAATATGTAATGTTGGTAATCTCTGATTTTCCATAACGTCTACCTAAAACTTCATTAAAAATTATTCTAAGACATTAAAACCATAAAAATTAGGAGGCTCTCTTACCTCTGAACCAATCCATCTCAGAGCATGTGTCATTGCTGCCAATTTTCCAGTCTCGTGTTAGAGTCTGAAGCATAAGAACTAATACTCTTACAACTGAGCATGCCATCTACAGTTGGGTTGATATAATCCTCTTCACACGCGGTAGTTCTGTATAACTAATTGAAATATTTTGTAATAATATTGTTTGTCGCAGGTTCCACATACCTTCCTCTTTTTGAGGGATCTAATGGGGTAATAAATCTATATTCCCCTTATTCAAATATCACCTTTCTTGTATTCAATTTGATAATAGTTCGGTTATCAAAATCCTAGTCCATAACCAATAATGTTGGATATGGTGAAGTATTATCTACTATATCAATTAATTAAAAATATTCCATGTTGCACACACCATCTAGATCTATTGGAATCCCCTTTAACCTACCAACTGGAACCACTCTGTGTTGATTTTCCAACCTCAACTGAATATGTGAATACCCCAATTGAGATTCTCCCATAGCTTCCCATGTATTCTTTGGAAGAACATTGACTTCATACCCTAAGTCTAGTATGATATCTCCCTGTTGAAATATCCTATGTTGGTATTCAATCTAAATTCCCTTGTTCTTCTCTTCTTACAGACCTGATTCACTTTCTTTACCCCTTCTTCCCTTGGATGATACTTTTCTAGCAAACTCTGCAGTACTTGTAAATAATTTCTTTCATTCAACAATTTTACACATGATCCCAAATTTTTTCTTAAGTTACTCACTTGCTTTGAAGGCTTCTCTTTGTTGGTACGATCAAATAATGGAGGCATTTCATACACTGGTATATCATCTACTAGCTTTGTTCCTGAAGTAGATACAATATTTTCATTCAAAATCTCCTGCTGAGCTTCTTGGAATATATCTTTTTCTTTGCATGCATCAAAATTTTGTTCAAGCATTGTATTCTTCTTGACCCACTAGTATTGGTCCCAGTCCTTCTTGGATGCATATTTTATTGTTTTAGCTCCACCTCTAGTTACTATGTTGATCTTCTTACCATCCCCTTCTCTATTTTCCAATCCATTGTAAGTTCTGATTTGTCTGGTTCCTCTTGTCCTATATTTTTGTCAAAAGTGTTGGAAAGTCTTTTGTTTCATGGTTTGATGTGTGAAAATACATAAATGTCACAGGTGGCTATGGGAAATCTCTTTCATAGTTCCCTAGTTTCTGATAGTTATGAAAAACAACTGGTCCTCGACCTCCTCCAAAGCCTCTTCCTCCATGGCCTCTTCTGTTTCCTTGATTATCTACATGCATTGTATTATTCTGAGGTCCTTGGTTATACTATGGTTGTACATTATTGTAATTTGGTGGTGTTGCGCACTACTGTGCAGGATTATACTGTTGTTTCCCCTGAAATTGCTACGCATTATACTGTGGTTGTGATGCAAACTGTTGCGTGGGATTATACTATGGTTGTTGCACATTGTTATACTATGACTGTTGCATGTTCTTATATAGAGGATGCTACACATATTGTCCTATTACATGTTCATCGTATACCCTATATGTATCTTCAATCCTTTCTTTCATCATCTCCAAGGTTCTACAATCCTTGTCTTCATGTTCATTTGAATTACAAAAGTTACAAAATGTGTTCTTTGATACTTTATGATACTTCTACATCAGGGGGAAATGATAGGGATCATTCCCATGTGTTTTGAAAATCTCACACCATGGTCCTCCTAAAGCTAAATGGTTTGGAATACCCACTCTAATATATTGCACAAATAATGGACATTCATTCTTGTGATGACCTTTTGTCTTGCACATTGTACACCAAACATCTTCTCTTTTCTCCTTTCCTTTATTTTGATTCAACTGTAATGTTAATTTCTTCAGATCTTGCTTCAAATATTCCATAGATGGATATGTATGCTTGTACTAGTTTTCTTCTAACTGTAATGCTACTTGCAAAGCCTCAACCTGGCTCTGAAATTTTTGTTTTCTCAAAGGATACTTCAAGTGTGGCAACAAATAATTAACAAACAAATGTCTATGCTTCATATCAATAATAATGTACTTTAACTTACCTTTTATCCTCTTGAACGTCTGGTCCACTTCCCAGACTGATTCTCTTGGTTTCTGCTTAATCTCTATCATTAAATTCATAAACTAGTCTTCTGAGATTGGTTTATGAAATTCATTTATTAATTTCCTCTTCAGCTATGCTACAATTGTACGTGTTCTCGTTGTATTATTTGTTGCGAGACCCATGTACTAGTCTAAAGCACGGTCTTGTTGGAAGCCAATTCACATTTTTCCACTATCTAATAAGCTGCCTACACCAATGTTTTGCAAACATCATTTTTTTTGTCGCAATTTTCAAGTAAACAACACTTCTATTTTTGTGATGTTTGCACATTACCTTCGTTTCTGTTTTCACGACTGTAAGCGTGAAAACTTGGTCTCTCGTAGTCGCATTAAAATCATTATTTGAACTGTTGTTATCCTTCTTGTCGATATGCCTATTGCGCTTACATTTTACTTATCATTATACAGCTTGCAAAACTCTTTTGATCTGCACTCATTGGGCATTCTTTGACTGATTATGTATTTTCGTTTCATTAAATTGCGAGGCATTGACAGTTGAATTTACATGTGCTTTGATTTGATTTACTTGACCATTGTTTTCATTAAAATATATAGGTGTTATGGTTAAACCCTTGATATATATTTCATTTGATATAACACCTAGTTTCAAAACGCATTGGTACCTTGCTTAAACTCTCTATATGAATTGATACATCGCATGTGATATAGTCAAAACATTGGTATTGGTTTCGATTTGTAAGTTTGGTTTAAAACTATGGCATAACTTTGATTGCGTGCTTTGTTTTAATACACTTACCATTGGTTTCATTGGTCATCCAAGTGACATGATTGTTGAACTATACTACAATGGGTAGAACAACTATAAGCCGACGGTTGTACCTTGGCAATAACTATTATGCATGGCAGAGATAAGCTACACCACCTTCACACGATGAAATTAATGTCTATCCCTTATCCCTGTTTCACCTTTGTTAGCTCGGGTAACGCTTCGTGCACTCTGCTCCTGTGTGTGTTATGATCCAAACCCTGGCTCGTTCACCGTGTGCTCGGCTCGATGGCACCGGTGGTGCGAATCGAGCTGAACGATAGACAAGCCTTACTACTGTTCGACAATGCCCGGAAAGACTTGGAGGATAACGATTGGCTCACCTTTGTGCGGAGGTTTGAGGGTTTTAATCTAGCTGTGGCACAATAGTTCACCCTGACTTTTGATGGATGTAGAGCTAAGGTGGGCGGAATTCAGTTGGAAATCAATGAGGAATTTATCAGTTTTGCTACAGGGTTACCTACCACGGGCCAGTGTTGGTTCAAAAATTCGAAGGTGGAAGAGGTTCCATGGCCACTTCCGTTCCTCTCGCGAAAGGTCACATCTTGTGACAGAGGTATGCCCATATCCATGCTTAAACCATGATGGCATGACCTTTTGATAATAGTCAAACAATTCGTGACCTGTGAGGGTCGATATGGACTCATTTTTCTCTACCACCTGTGTTTGTTAATGAATTTTATGGGATACTCGTTGAATATGCCCTTTTACTTCCAGCGTAGCCTATATAAAATGTCGAAAAGGTTTAAAAGGGAGAAGGATGACAGTAGCCTGTTCCACCATGGACTTATTAAACTTATCATTGTCTATTACTTAAGTCTCCACGGTGATAGTTGGTGAGCTTTCATCACTCGAAATGGTTTTGATGATACATACCCTATCCAAATTGACAAGCCTGTGGTGAATGAAACCAAGGTCGGGGAACCCGTGCCTTTCCATGTCCTACTGCCCTCTCCTAAGCCTTCGGTCGACCCTGATATTGACTTACCAGACGTTATAACTGAGAAGGCCGAGGCTATAAAAAGGCCTGTGAGCAAAAAGGCCAAGGAAAACCCTACTATTGATGCCAAGGGTAAAAAGAACACTCGGCTTATTTAGAGGATGAATAGGAATAAACCTAAACCCACTGTTGAGAAGAAGCCCATAGTCCTTAGTGAGGATTCAAACTCTGACATAGAACGCTTCCTAGCCAGTGAGTACCCTTACTCACAGGGTCTGTGCTCTGAGCCACCTTATGATTTCATTGCTAATCTTCCCCCTTGCCTAAGGAATAATCCCAGTTACCCAGGGATCAAACTACCTAACGAAACCCTCGACAATGTAACTAAACCCTCACCTGCACTTTCTAAGCCAACACACTCGTCCTGTGACCAATGTGATTTGTGGTTGGAACGATACTACATTGACATTCCCCTACTCCAATCGAAAATCCAATCATTGGAAAATCAAGTTGCAGTATTGACCAGCCAAAGAGACAAACTTCAAGCGACTGGTAGGAAGCAGAGAACCACTGGTTCCATCATTTTTAAGAATGTTGAATCAGCCACAGCCGTTGTCAACTCCAAATTCTCATGATCAGGCTGTCTGCTCACCACACAGGTATGAATTTTGATATCATTTTCATTTTGTCAATGATCAGGATTATTATAATGATGTGAGTTTGGTTTTCGAATAGTTCTGTCTATCCTTTGAATTGGCTTTGTCATAATGTTGTTCATCCTGTGCATTGTTTTCGCGGTGCTAACAATAAATGAAGTTTCGATTTGGATACACAATTTGCTCATTCCCAGTTTATCCACTGATAGATTTTTATCAGATTTGATTGGTTTTTGATTGGATTTGATTTGATCATATGTCTGATTGAGTTAACGAAATTGGTGGTTTTCTTTAGATTGGATTTATTTGTATCCAATTTGAACATGAAGTTTTTCATGCTAGATTTAGAATGCGATCATGTGTTGATTTGATTTCGTTATGGATAGTTTGTATGCTGTGATTGTCAAACGATTTCATGAGTTTGGTTGTTATGATATTTTAATAGGATGTGTCATGTAATATTATAAGACATGAATATGACTCTGTTCATCTTTGATTTGGAAAGAACAACTCTGTTTTTATGGAAACAATACTCTCATTTAAGTCTGTGCAAATGATATTCGCGCCCGAATCATGGAATGGTTTTGATTCACAATGACTATGTTAAAATCTAGCTGTTCGATTCGCTTGATTGGATTGATATGTATCTTCAATTAGTTCGATCATTTTCATGAGTTGGATTCGTATCATAAATGCTGCTCTGTTTGATTTTAAATTTGCAAAACAAATTGGTCGACATATGCTATCTCTATCAAATCTGGTTATAATTCATTTGAAAGAACAGATTTCGTTCATTATCAATCGAGTTTGTTTGCCCCAAATAGCAATAACAAACAATCGGATAATTCTCACGAACCCTGTTACCAATTGAGTGATCTCATTGCAATTTCGTTTGTGGTAATTTACGCGCCAGTTTTGGTTTAATTCGCTCATGGCATGGATCATTTTACAGTTATGTCGATTTGAAAATGAGCTTGTTTGGATTCGATCCCGTCTCCTGTCTATGAGGCAACATAACAATTGCCTACGATTTGATTTAATTATATTGATTTCAGTTTGATATGAAACGATTTCATAACTGTTTGATTATGATTTTGTTCACCCGATTTTGTGGTAACAAACGAAACATAGTACACGTATCTCTGTAGTCATTTGATTGATCTTGATCCTGTTTGATTTTGAATGGTATAACAATTTCAATTTGAATGATTCATTTTCAAATAGCTATTGGATGTTAGGTGAATTTAATTCTTTAAAAGATTTGAGTTGATTTTAATGCCGATTCTGTGTCTTATTTAGACCAACTACAGAATCGCAAGATTCTGTAGCTAGTCTATAGAATTAGATTTTTATCATTTTATTAATAAAGGATCCTTCTAACTTGTCCATTTTTTATCCTTTTCAGGTACATCCGAATTGCATTGGACATAATGGACAATCTAGGGGATATTTGTGTGTTTTATTTTTATTTTAGGTTCCTAGTTTAGTCAGACTTGGGAGATCTTCCCAGATTTTATGTAAACAGTTTTGATAACTTCTACAGGGAGGTTTTACCCTGTGGAAAACCTTTAAATACTTATTATTTTTGTAATAAGGGGAATCCTCATTTGTGGGAGAACCAGGCTATGGATTCCTGATACAAACTGAGACAGAAGTTGATGTTCTTCTACAGCTTTCGCTTTCATAATATCAATATTTTGTTTCAAGTTATGCATGTCATTTGTGATTGATTATAGACTACTTTAGCTATCATAGTCTATTACAGAATGATGTGATTTAATTAATGTGATCCATGTCTGATTTATTTCATTACTTTAAAAATACAGCAATTACTTTGTTCAGTTAATGAATGACAGATTTCTCTTCTTTGTCAAATGAATAATTTTGTATAAGTCTTTGCATACAGGTTTATCTAACTGTGAAGATTTATAAATCATAAGATTGTTGTAAATAGTTATTTCTTGTTTGTCCTGTAATCATAATTGAAGAGCATTGCAACTATCGTTTACGAGAAGCTCCTGGACAATTCGGTGCGGGTTTCCTCCCTCCGATTAGCTAAGAAAATCATCATACACAGGACAAATCTGGAGCGTTTTTCTAGGTCAGTTTGTAATTTATTTTTGTTAGTTTGTTTAATATAATATTAGCAGTTTAGTTAGATATATGTTAGTTATATGTGTAGTTAGAATTAGTATATCAGTTTTTTCGGTTAGTTAGTTTTTTATGTTTTATTTCTATTCATAAAATTATAAAATCAACAAAAATATCTTTCTCTGTCTTAGGGAAGAATGCAAATGAGTTTTTCAGGTTTTATTCAAATCTGTAAATTGTAGATATTGTACATTTTGTGAATAAGTTATATTTCCATTAGTAGTTAGATAGTTAATTAGTTAGAGTTAGTATAGTAGTAGTTAGTAGATTGTATATAGAATAGTTAGTTTAGTTTATTAGTTTGTTTTAGTTAGTTTTAGTTAGATTAGTTTAGTTTGTTTTAATTGTTATTGTTAGTTAGATTAGTTTTTGTAGATTAGTTTTCTTTTGTTTTATTAGGACCTTATATCGGCTAACGGAGCCGCTAAACCCGTCAGGGTGGTTCATCCGAAACGGCTTGGGTTATTAGACAACCCTGGACCGGTTCCAGTCTTCCAGTTGACGGACGGTCATTTTCGCCCGTCAACAAATGGCGCTAGAAGGAGGGCCTGAATTTAATTAATGGCATGAGGTGGTCACAAGACTCCTCCACCACCTAATCGCTCACCTATAGTGACTAGAATCCATTCAAACAATAATATTCCCCTTCAAACAACAACTACTTCAACTGACGATCCACAGATCATAGTTGAGCCAACAACCCCTAATCCTACAGGTGGTGACATACAAGAGATTGTTCATCAATCTCTTATTAAAACACATAGTGCCTTAGCCCATTTGAGGCAACCGAACCGTCCGTGGGGCCAACCTTTGGACTTCTCTGTTATCATAGAACAGTTAGGTGACACTAACCTCACTGTGAATCCTTTAGATCCAATCTTAAATCCTGCTGCGGGAGGATCTGGGATACCCCCTTCACCACCTCCATCATCTCCTTCCTCTTCTGGAGGAGATTCCTCTGACGAAGGCAATTCCTCTTCTCAGCCTTCCACACCCACTACCCCAATGACAAATCAGAACAACCCTGATAGACCCTGGCTTGATCAGGATGCCGTAGCTGTACCTGGAGCTCAACATCCTTTACCTAAACACCTGGAGAAATGGCTTCCCAAGTTCGATCCTGATTCAAAACAGATCGCTGAATATCACATCAAAAAATTTATGTTAGCCATAAGACTCCACAATGTCGAACATGAAGACGTTGTCTGTAGGTTCTTCCCATATACTTTCGAGGGTAATGCATCCACATGGTACTTTTCCCAACAACCCCATACCATCGTGTCTTGGGAAAAGTTTGAGTCATGCTTTTTGGAAAAGTTCGGAGACGGTAAACCTCCGGAAGTCCTAGTCATGGATCTTTCTAGCTTAAGAATGAACCCAAAAGAAAAAAGTTAAAGACTTTAATCAAAGATTCTTGACACTTAAAAACTGAATCCCTGCAGATTCTACGCCTACTGAGAGTCTTATAATAGAATACTACACCAAAGCTTTGCATCAAAGTATAGCTATTTGGGTTAAACGATCTAAGAAAGCCATGTTGTTAGAAGCCTTCGAGGAGGCCAGCCAGATTGAAAAGGACATACTTAGTCTTAAAGACTCTACTAGCAACGAAACTGAGACTAGTGCTTCTTCCAAAAAGAAGATCGAGATCCTCTCCAGACCCACTCAAAGTAAAACACAACCTGAGAGCTCTGATTTAGAAAACTTAACTAAAGTTGTTCAAAAATTGTCAAATCAAGTTATAGACTTGAAAAGGTTGACCGAAGAAGCTTCCTCGAGCAAAGGGCCTTACAAACCCCCGTTCTGGAAACCTTTTCCCACCAACCGACCTAACCCAACCATCGAAGGCCTAAATCTAGAAAGTTTGCAATGTGCCCTTCAAACAATTCTAGAAGCCCAAGATAACTTGATGCCTCCCGAGATCCCTGAGGAGGTAGTTGAACAAGAGACAGTTCAAGAAGAAGAGTCTTCTCCAAACATTTTTGGACACTTCTCGGATAGCATCTTTCAAGAAAACTTCGAGACAGTTCATCCTTATAATACCAGGAGTAAGACAACAAACAAACCTTCTACCGAAAACACTACAACTTCGCCTCCAAAGCAATCTAAATCAGCTGAGACTAAACAGAGTAATGTGAACCCTAACTTAGATTATGATGTAGTTGAAGATCTTAAAAATTTAAGGGCTAACATTTCTATTTATGAGTTATTGAAATTTCCATTTCTGCTTCAAAAAATGTTACAAAATATCTCAGAGAATGGAAAAAATGGTAATTCTAATGGTAACAAGGTTGTGTAGAACAAATATCCCCAGAAGACTTCTACGAAAAACAATCATGATCCTCAAGATAAAGGAAGCCTTCCTGTAAGTAATGTAAATAATGTAAACAATGTAGATAAAGTAGCCGTAGAAACTGAGAGTAAAAAGCCACAAGCTACTACTCTTAGTACTTGCAAAAATGTACCTCCATTCCTATTAAATTTCGAGATCTTTAATAGAAACGTGCACAATTGTATGGTAGAATCAGGGGCATCATCCAATGTGATGCCATGGTCTATATGCCAGAAGATTAACGTAGAAGTTGAACCATCTACTTTAAAAATCATACAACTTGATCGGACAAATGTCAAAGTTATAGGCGAACTAAATAATGTGCTTATTAGATTATCGTCTAACCCCAAGGTTCATCAAGTTATTGATATAATCGTTGTGGATATTCCAGAAGTGTATGGTCTGTTTTTAAGCAGGGACTGGTCCGAACAACTACATGGTTATTTCGCGACAGATTGGTCCCATCTATGGCTTCCAGAGAACGACAAGCCTAATAAAATCAAAGTGAATCGCGAGCGCTACCTTAAGTTCACAGTCACAGATTTGAATGATCCCAACGAACCGTATACACCTTCTGCTGATTCACCCGAAGTACAAGGGATGGACACCTTCTTCGGCAATTTCATGGTCGAGGCTTCACCTATCACCAATCCAGAACAACAGTCCAAGATTGTAGCATGTATGCAGCCAACAACTTCCACGCAATGATCCCACGTACCCGATGCAAATCAAATCTGGTCTCTTTATTTCGATGGGTCAAATTCCAAAGAAGGAGCTGGAGCAGGCTACGTCATTATCGATCCGACAGGTAACAAAACATTGATGGCATGTAGGTTGGAATTTGAATGTACTAATAATACTGCAGAATATGAGGCTTTACTACAAGGTCTCAGAAAAGCTTCGGATATGAACATTCAAAATTTAATCGTCTTTGGCGACTCTAAAATAGTGGTTAGACAGGTAAGAGACTCTATCCATTGTCTGTCTTCGCATCTCAAAATCTACCAGTCTGAGGTATGGAATTTAATGAATAAATTTTCTGCTTTCAATATAAATTCTATTCCTAGATTGAATAACTCTGAAACAGATTTATTAGCTAATGTAGCTTCTAAACTTCTTCCTGCAAAAGGCTTGTCCTCAGATGCATTCTCCGTTAAGCTGCTTTTCCGGCCATCCATCCCCGACAACATCATGAACTGGAGAGTATTTGATGACGATCAACAGATTATTAACTTTCTGCACATGGAAGAAACCTTTCAAGGCGCAGTGATAGACGAACACACACATGATGACAATTTGCGTGATTTCATGGTAATACCAGATCCGAGAACTCCCGAATATTCATCGGATATGGTAAAATCGATCCCTAAATCCGTAATTATATTAGAGAAGTTTTATGATCTACAAGATAAATTTAAAAAGACGGTCAATTGTAAAACCAATAGTTCCTCGTTATCTTATGAAAAAGTAAACTTAGGAACTA
>SNQJ01S0251009.1:1741-12762 GCA_010110895.2 Picea sitchensis | reverse complement strand
CATAGTGGGACCTTGCCTTTCCGAAAGGGAATTCTCACACAGCCTCACAAAATTTAACTTCAGGGCCTCGTCTTATGGGCTGTAGAAGAACGATAGCAGAGGGTTACGAAGCCTTAGGAGTTACAACACAGACAAGCGATACAGATTGTTTTATCCCTAAAACAAGAAGAGGGACATCATATTCTTAGAAGGGCCGAGGAAGGAACGACCAAAACAATACCCCTCCTACGAGAACAGAAGACAACCATAAATGTTTACAGATGAATAACAATAAGGAAGTTCTGTTTTGTTTTTCTTGAAGAGCCACCTCTCTATTTGACTAGAGTTATATGTTAAAAACTTACAAGGGGAAGTAGACTTACATTGTCTATTCACTGGTCAAACGAACCTCCATTGTTGATAGTCCTCTCTCCTAAAGAAGTGATACACAAAGCCATTCGTAAAATTTCACAATGAGAACTGTAAACGCACAAAAACCCTAATAGGAACCCTACCTACTCATTTAAATGTTGAAAGTATGAAGGATGGATTAACCATGTGACAAGGCACAGTTGGCATGACTAGAGTGGGTGAAAGGCTGAGTAAGAGCATCATAACTCGGACTCACAATTTTTCATTAAATAATAGATGCAGAGCCTTAACTCCCACCTGACAGTAATCCACTCTCTCCCTTCAAGTTAATTCATGAAGTAAATGAAGTCTTCTGAGATTCGACAAGTTAATACACGTACACGACATCTATTTGGTTATAGTTAATTCAAAGTCCGAAGAGAAGACTCATTAGAGCTTCGTTGGTTAAGTCCAAATTGATAAAGTTCTTGTTACTCAAACTCTGTGGGGTAAGGGAATGGGAATATTATTAACTTATATATTCGTAAAGGTAACCCATCGAAAATCGAAAAAAGAAACAACAATGCTAGACGCATTACCGCCAAGTCATTCCTTTTCAAACTGTGGTTATAGAACCTTGCTCGTGGCTATACATACATACATACATACATACATACATACATACATATATATGTATGTATGTATGTATATATGTATGTATGTATGTATAAATATATGTATGATAAGAAAGTGTTCGTTTCAAATTATTAGATTAAATTTTATTGCGCACAACCTATAGAACTCTCCTATGTAAAGAGAGACTAGTAATGCAAGTCCGAAGCCTAGTCTATGGTATAGATATGATGTACATAGAGGAGTAAGTTGGAGAGAAAAAGGGGAATTTACTAAAATTCTGGGAGAACTAATATTATAGGTTTCTATAGAAATCAATATAGATAGGCACATAAGTGGCATCATGTAGAAAGACGAATATAAATATCGTCACAGAACATTTATAATAGGAAAGAAGGATTTCTTCCATTTAACAATAAAAATGTAAAGTATAATTGGGAGAATTATGCCTCATAGAAAAAAAAAATTATGACGAATTTGAGGTACATTACATATGGTATCAGACTAAAGGTTACAACACTTGGACCTTGACCAGGGCCACATTACTTATTTAGTACATATTTTTGTTTATGTAAAACTAATAAACTTTTATTGTTACAAATAGAAAACCCTTTTATGTTTCGTGTTAATCATGGCAACCTAGGATGAAGCAGAAATTAGACTTGATGGGAATCTTGAACAAAGACATCCTGAAGAACCAAGACAGAATAGTTATGGAAGCTCACCTACTGAAGTTTTGGAAATGATGAGGAATCTCATTGTTAAGCTGCAGGTTTTTAAAACCGACAATGAGAAACTAAAGAAAGCACGGCAGGAGCAGCAAGAAATAAACGAAGTCTTGTTGTGAAGTATAGTAAAAAAGAAATCCCCAAGGGATGACAACAAGGAAGAAGAGGTCAGTAAAAGGGCCTCCAAGAATTCTGGACCTGAAGATGAAAGAGGGGATAGCTCATTTGAAGGTACACCTTCAGCTAAAGATAAAACAAAAAAAGACAGAAAAAGAAAACAGGTAGACCACCTTGAAGGAGAATTTAAGAAAATTAAACCACCTACCTTTGATGGGGAATCCAGAACAGGGGAGGAAGACGAAGCATGGTTATTAGACATAAAAAAATGTTTCCAGATATACAACTATTCCAGCAAAATGAAGCTCAAAATAACCATTTACAATCTGAAAGGAAAAGCCAACATTTGGTGGCAAGATATGAAATTGGCCAAGGGCATGAAGGAGAAACGGATGGAATGGTCTGACTTTAAGAAATAGTACCTATCTGAAATATACTATGAAATAAAAATGAAATAATTCTATGAGTTACGACTTGGTCAAATGTCTATGGAAGATCTGATATATAAATTCCTGGAACTACTAAGGTTTGTACCTTATATCCGAGAGGATAAAGTAAAAATTGAGCGGTTCCTGAGATGTTTACCACAGTCCTACAAGGACAGAATTGAATTTGATAATTATAAGTCCTTTATTGAATTATTCATAAAGGCCCAAATGTGTTATGACTAATACAAACAACAGATAGAATTTCCCAAAGCTTGGAAGGATAAGAAACAAGACCGAATCAACCAGCGGAAGAAAGGATACCAACCAACATGTTGACAGGCAAAAATGATCGTCCGTAAATTGGAAGAGCGAGTCTAGTCCAGGGTTGTCTAAATAACCCAATCCATTTGGTGTAACTCATTCTGACGGGTTTAATGGATCCGTTAGCCAATCTAAGAGTCCTAAGGAAACAAATAAAAGAAAAGAAATAAATAACTAATTACTAATTACTATATATATATATATATGTACATATGTACGACGTAACTATTGTAGGTATATTTAAATAGCAGATATACTTATCCTTTTTATGTACATGGTATACACACATCAAGTTTTAATCTAAACTTACAAAACTCAATGTGAAAAATGACTGCATTGAAGAAGAAAATAAAGAAAGCACATAAAAAAAATATTTTGGGTTTTTTCCTTATAAATCTTAAACTAATAAAAAGAAAATACTATGAAACAGAAACGTGTGGATAGTCGAAATCCAAACCACACATTCGAATTTTAGTGATAAACAAATAACAGAAAAATGTAAATGAGATAACCTGTTAGTGAATTAGTGATGTGTATCCAAGCATCTTCATGATTTGAGAACATCCAAGTACCATGTCCAAGAGAGAAACCTGCAAATAACCTTAAGACTGTTCTAAATAAATTCAGAACAATGTGTTGGTAGTTTGGGTGTTAATGACTGAAGTGGAGACATGGACATAAATCTGTAATTTCATGATTATACATAATTACTGTAAGATAAATCTGAAAGTAATCTGTACATTTCATTTTTCAATCAAAATTGAAAGATAAACCCTGTCGTTTTAACTGAAAACATAATCACAACATTTATATTTTAAGGAACAAATTGCAGATGGTATTTATAATATAATATATTTCACATCACAGATCATTTAATCTAAATATATCGGATCTATACATGTATCAGGACATAACAAAACATAAATGATAACATTGTAAACAAAAGGCTAAAGCCAAAATGTGTAAAATGTTATTTCATTAAGTTCCGAAGTCACCCATCCATCTCTTGCTCCCAACAAAGATGTCTTCATTACAAAAATTTGAAGTATTTAAAGAGTTCAAGCAAACTAAGCATCTTATCTTCTAAGATAGAATCAAATCCCAGGATGATTCACTAATTACAAAAATAGAGGGTAAGAAAACCACTCAATATCAAACTATATCTCTTAAGATTATAAAAGGTTTGTTTCTGTTTACAAAATGAGCCAAAGAAATGGCTAGTAACCCCAAAAATGCTCCATCTCATTTAGATCACCACAAGTTGCACGATATCCTGAAAAGAAAAACAAAATAAAGAAATTTAGGTATTAATTTAACCAATATTTTCCAAAATTTTGAATGAGAACAAACTAGCTACAAAATCTGTTGATTCTGTAGCTAGTCTTATTTTAAACAACAAAATTCTAATTGAATCTATATTAATAAAAAAAATAAAAAATAAAAACACAACTAAGATAAAAACAAATATTTACCTTTCAACTGAATGTTAGGTTCGAATCATAAGACTTCAAAGTTAATCACAACTTTGACACACTCAACATTTTTTTAATATTATATTTCCAGTTCTTTTCAAGCATTTCCCTTGCCTTTGTGCATTGAACTTGAGTCTGTATTTTTCACTTGTTAATGAGTCAATCTAAGTTGTGAGGGTCTTGATCTTCGCTTGAAGGGAGGGAACATCTGTGTAATACTTGTCTATACAAAATAAACACACCTCACACCGTGGATCTGGAACAGTTGATTGAGGAGACATATGACTGTGCATCAAAATGCTTCCATTGTCCACTATGGGATTTTGGCTGAATTTGATCCCTGGGAAATTTTTGTTATGTTTCAGGCATGGTGGAAGATTATCTACAAAATTGTAGGTCTGATTGGGAATTGATTTATGGTAAGTTGGATCTTCCTCTTACAATAAATTTTCAATCTCAGAATTGGAGCTCTCATGGACCTCGATCGCTTTGATCGATCTCACATGAGCTCTCATTTTATTTTGTAAACTCCTTGAGATCAATCTCCCAGCTCTTTTGTTAACAAACCCTACGTCTGGATTCTTCCTAGACAGTTTGTGTGAGCGTTTATTGTCATTCTTTTCCATGGTATTAGGGCACACATCCTTATGATGCTTAGGAGATTCAATGATCCTAGGATCAACATCCTACTGATTGAACATAGGCTCATAGAGTGCGGCCCTATCATAGGGTTCTTTGAATAATAAAATCGGTCTGTCGCTAGAAGGGATAGGGGGTTTTTCAAGCATAGGCTTATCAACCATAGGAAACTCTACAGGGTTGGATGTTACAAAGCCATTGTGAGATAGGAAAGTATCCCAATCGTCGCCCTGCAACTTCAAATGATGGACTAACAACATCCTAATCAACCCATAGTGGAATAAACTAGAATTCAAACTCTTCTTTTTATACCTCTTAGCCATTTTATATAAACTTCTCAATAAGTAAAATGGCATGTTCAATTGGAAACCAATGAAATTCATTAACAGTCTTATGTGGTAAAGAAAAATGAGGCCGAAGCAACCCTCACATGTAATGAACTGTCTTAAGATTTCCAATAAACTGTGCCACCTAGTCTTTAACAGAGATATAGGCATACCTTTATCACAACACTGGATTTTCCGAGAGGTAAAAAACAAACTCCAGGGAACCTCCTCCAATTTGGAATTCTTAAACCATTTTTTCCCATTAAGTGGAAGACCTGTTGCCTGGCTCAAAAATTCCTCCGTGATTTCGATTTGAACATCACCTACTTTGGCTCCACGACCATCAAAAGAGAGGGTGAACTCCTGGGCTATTTGCAAGTTGCAACCTTTAAATTTCTTGAGAAACTCAAGCCAGCCTTGACTCTTAAAGTCTTCACATGTGTCGTCATACAGAAGCAGGGTTTGTGATCCATTTGGTTCGACACAGACGACGGGGGCCATATGTATTCAGACCAACAATCATGAAGGCAGACAAATATCATTGTAAGCATGAAGGGTTTCGAAAACAAAAGAGACCAGGGAAAGAACCAAAGGAACAAAACCCACTATTACCCTCATGCAATTAAATGAAGGAATGAGGGGTTTCATATGAAAATCAGGTGTTTTTCTAATGAATTTCCAAGAGTATAGAACGAATCCCAAGACTTAACTTGAAATGATGGATCTGTCGATTTCAAACTCCCACCTCCAACAGAGTACAGAGTACGACCGGATGCATTCAAATTTCATCATTGTGTGAAGGGTGGAGTTGATTTTCTAAGGTTAGGAGAAGAGATGTTCTGCAAACCAAAGCATAATGACAAGAAAATGTCTACCAAGAATCATAACGAAATGTAAACATAGTCTAGTTGCGATCAATTCTTGGTGTACTAACAAAGACTCAAGGTATACCTCATAATCAAATGAGCAACTTATAACAAAGGTTTTATTGATATATGGTAGACTCCAAGGCAATGAATACTCATCAAAAGACTTGTAAGAAAATCAACCCTTCTTGAGACATAAACCTTAGATATATTTCGCATCGTGATTGTAATGCTTCATTCCTGCTTTCAGTAATGATTGAAGCATGAAAACGAAAAAAAATAACAATCGACAAAAACCTCTTATAGCCGACAATTTAACTTCAAACAACAATACTTGCGACAAAGTGTAGGTATCCACAAGGATTTTTCTTAGTTGATTTTAAAAGGTGTAAAAAAATGTGGAGCTTCCAACACAACCCCATATCGGAATGCAGCAAAAATATTTTCGAGGAAATATTTTCACTGAAACCATCCAAGCACACAAGGAGGCGATAAATCGGTGAATCTAGGAACAAATAAGTTTGGGAACAACCCCCAAGAAGCATTAAAATGCTGGGAATAAGGAGAACCTCATCTGAGGAGGAACTGTCAATGTTTTAATTCAGCAAACAGAACTGTTGTTCATAATTTGCAGGAAGCCTCGATGGTGGGTGATGTGGGAAGAAGCTTGCATCGAATCAATGCAGCTGTAGATGGTCAGCAAGCTGACCACCAGTCCTTTGTGGTTGAAATTGAAGGTAAAATCAATAACACTCGAATTTATGTTCTAATTGATCCTGGAGCTACGTTAAGTTATATCACTCCTGGTGTAGTAGAGTCAAATAGACTTAATAAATTGAGACATGCAAAATCATGGTTGGTACAACTAGAAACATGAACTAAAAGGAAAGTGGTTGACTTTATTTCTGATTATGAGTTCAGTTTAGATGGTAAAAACATAAGAAAAAATCTGAATATTCTACCATTAGGATCCTATGATGTGATTATCGGAATGGATTGGTTAGAAAAGAACAAAGTAGTACTCGATTGTTATACAAAGACACTTAAATATGAAGACGAAGATGATACTACTAGGACAGTCCAAGGTATAAAAAAACCAATATCAGTTAGACAAGTGTAATGAACCTCAAATTCACCATAAAAAAAATAAAAAAATTCTATGACATAATTCAATTTCGTTTAAGCTTAGAAATTAAGAGAAGGTAAAATTCATTTATGTCCATAATGTCATTTTTACACCAGTCTAGATTACTTTAAACCGAAAAAGCTTATGTGGGTAAATTCTTTTCATAATTCTATCACTTCCCTTGGCTCTCAAACTACTCCAACATACTTCTTTATATATAGGCAATGTCTAAACTCAGGTCGAAGGAACCTTTGATGTTCAGAGAGATAAAGATCAGAAGGGACAACACCTTTGAAGTATTCAAAGGGAGGCAAAGATTGAAACCGTCTTGTAGAGGTCAAGTTCAGGTGGAGAACGCTAAGTCATTTTGGCGAGAGATCCTTGAGCGGAGTGAAAGAACGGTGAGATTTATTCATGGGGAAGTACCGAAATCCCGCAGACCATTGGATCTTGTACATCTGTGGGAAGGTTAAGACTGATCATCTTTTAGCGTTCATAATCTCAGGAGGAGTAGAGACCGTTGGATGAGAAGCAACAGGAGTCGTTGATCTCGCGCTTCGAACTTCACTATTTCGGAGTTCAAGGTTTGGAGAAGCAAGGGATTTTGGAGTCGTTGCATCGCGAACTCTCGATTTGTGAAATCCCAAAAGAATCGAGACCATTGATCTCATGCGAAAGGGCCAAAAACCCGTTAAGCGTCTTTTTGGCATTTCGAGTCTCGGGAGTTCAAAAGCCTAGAAACGTTGCATCTGGAGTCGCGAAATCTTGAATCGCAAAACCCCGAAATGTGAAAAGGCCAAGATCCATTAAGCCCCTTTTCGGCGTTTCAGGTCCCGGGAGTTCGAAGGGCCTAGAAAAGTTGTCGTCGATTTCGCGAAACCCCGAAATCCTGAACTCCGAAACTTCAAAGTACTAGGCCCACAGTCCTTTTGCATTTCGCAATTTGACACTTTTGTTTCAATTTGTTTGTGCATCAGGGGTTCGTAAACCCCGAAATCCCAAAATCCCGAAATGTTGGGTCCTCAGTATCTTCGCATTTCACGATTCGGAAAATAGCGTAGTCTTTGTCTTTTGTGTTCGGCGTTTGTAATCACCGAAACTCAATTGTCTTCAGCCTTTCACACCATTTTGTTATCTAAGGTTTAAACCATTAAACAAAAGTCTAAGTTAATTTTTTGGTATAGGTTCTGATTAAGCGTCTCCGAACTCTTGTGCTTACAGAGCATTATAGTTGCCAAAATTTAAAAGGGGTCATTCAAATTCGATTCCCTTAGACTCTTATCGGGTTTGGAAAAAGGGAAAAAATTTCCCAAGGGTAACTAGGGATTTGGTCCCGGTGGTTACAGTATAACTTTTGCAGAAATTTCTTCTGCAGGATTGTCCTGTTCGTTAGAGTAAAAAGAAATATTTGATAACTAATTATCATTCGGTCTCGTTATGCCATAAATTTTAAATACCAGGGTTATTGCCTTGAAGACAAGCCCTATTTTTCAAATGCTATATGTTGGATTGACTTATGCTAGATTTGAATACTAAATCATTTTATCTCATTTTGACATTCCTTATAATTATTACCGAGGTGGTTTAAATCTGCAATAGCAATTATTTAGATTGGATATAATGGTCAGAGTAAAGTTATGATTCTATGTTTTTCTTCCAGAATAATATACGTATATATATCTCTACTTTCTTCATTGTTTAGGAAAAAGGGATGGTAGGAGTTTTAAATCACGTGTTGCATACATAGAACTATAAGGGAAGCTGGTGTAATAGTCGGTCTTCCTACCTTAGCTACAGATCTACCTCTACACAGTTTGTTTAATGGAAAAGAAAATGTAGCATAGTTTACAAAACTCAGAATGTTGTTCCCGGCATTATCCATACAGTTAGATTAATGAAATTTCAGCATAACTTCCACTCCCCATATGCCAATCTCAGCATTGGTTTCACTCAGAAAACAAATAAAAAAAAGAAAATAACAGTGAAACTAATTTAGAGGAGATTTCTTCTAGAATTTAACCATGCATAAATCCTTTTAACTATCATAACTAATAAAAGGCCAATTCTGTCGTTCATTCAGATTTAATAAATACATAACATCAGATATCAAATCGTTCGAACAGAAAATGGAAATCATTTCAGTTCTGATTTAACAAATATATTGCATCCGATATAAAATCATTCAAACAAAAAGGGAGTAGAGAAACATATATGAACCCGATCGCGAGAAGACAAAGGGAACATCCACGTTCCTCCCAACCGTAGAATAGGGAAGCCAAATCACTTTCCTAGTTCAGCCCCTAGCCTAACCATGAATCCATGAGGGCCAACCCGGAAACTCATCCTTAGCAATGTCCTTCAATTCCAGCAGTTATCCTCTTGCCTCACACTTACTCAGTAGTGCTCATAACAACTAGGAAAATTTGTTTCAGCAGACTCCTCTTGCCTCACACTCAATCCACAGTGTTCATAACAGCAAGAAAGCTCAAAAATACTTTTCCCAGCATACTTGGCAATGTCCTGCCTCCTTTCATATGCTATTTATCAATTTTGCCTAGGTCTTTTTCCCTCCCTTGGGGATTTTTGCAGCTTTCTAAATCCTTAATTTTTAGGGTCTACCAATGGCCAAATCTCTGATTTTCCACTTGTAATAACCAGCCCAAAGGTAGTTCCAACATGTTCCCCACTCATGGAGTCATGGTCAACTGATTTTAACATGACTATTCCATTTGTCCTCCTGTAATTAATATAAATATTTTGTTTTTATACAAGTGTCATAGTCAAATAGTTAGTTGAGTCCAATCAGAAATCTGCCCAAAATTCATAACAATTAATCACAATAATCAAATTCGAAATTCGGAATTGCCATAAATGGAAAAAAAATTCCAAATTCGAATTTACTAAAAATGGAAATAAATTTCCAGCAAATTTAAATTCCAAAAATATTTTATTTTTGGGGGATATCACATCGTTTCCCCCTTCAGTAAAACACTGTCCTCAGTGTTCGTTCCTTTCTTGGAATAGGGTTGGATGAGATTTCCACAAATCTCCTTCCAACTCCCAAGTGGCCTCCTCAGGACTAAAGTGCTTCCATTGCACCTTTACCTGAGCGACGACTTTGCTCCGAAGTGCTATTTTTCTCCGGTCCAGAATGCGCAGGGGTTCCACCTGGAACTTTCCCTTTGATTCCACCTGCACCAAGTCCCAATCAATCCTATGAGTAGGATCATGAATATACTTTTTCAACAAAGAAACATGAAATACATTATGAATTCTTAGATTAGCTGGAAGTGCAAGTTGATATGCTACGGGTCCAATTCGACCTAGTATCTCAAAGGGCCCACAAAACCTGGATGCCATCTTGGCATAGTTCCCTAACTTCAATGAGATTTTTCGGGCTTTGACCTTCAAATAAACATGGTCTCCTACTTGAAATTCCAAGTGTCTTCTTTTCTGATCTGCATAGCTCTTCTGTTTGTCCTATGCTTCTTTCAAGTTTTGTTGTACCTTCCTTACCATGTTCTCCATTTCTTGGAGCATCTCTGGTCCAACCATGAGTCGGTCAGTTGGGTTATCCCAACTAATTGGATTTGTACACTTTCTGCCATACAATATTTTGAAAGGGCTCAACTTAGCCGAGGTTTGGTACCCATTGTTATATGCAAATTCTACCAGGTGTAGGTAGTCTTCCCACTTGTTCGATTTTGTTCTTACATACATGCGGAGCATACCCTCTATGATTTGGTTTGTCCTTTTGGTTTGTCCATCCGTTTGGGGATGATAACTCATACTAAAATTCAAATTAGTATTTAGCCCTGCAAACAATTCCTTCCAAAAAGAGGATGTGAATTTTATGTCTCTATCTGAAATCACCATTTTAGGAATACCATGTAATCTAAAAATTTATTTCATGAATATTTCAGCAATGTTTATATCTTTAAAAGTATACTTTACAGGAATAAAGTGTGCAGACTTACTGAGTTTATCGATTACAACCATGATAGAATCATTCTGTTTCTGATTTTTAGGAAAACC
>SNQJ01S0251008.1:0-10592 GCA_010110895.2 Picea sitchensis | reverse complement strand
AGAGAGATAGTGGGGGGGGCAGAGGGCCCATAGTGATAATAGTGGAGGTCATTCAATGTAAGGTGGACTAGGTCCACTATATTATTAAATAAGGCCCACTATGGTAGTTAGATATAATTAATGGGTAATTAGATATAATTAATGTAAGAGAGATTCTTAGAAGGTTCTACTTCTAGAAGATTCCTCCTCTAAAATGTTCTTAGGAGATGATATCACTATATAAAGGGGTTGAAGCAATGTAATGAGACATGAAGAGAATTAGTGTATTTAGAGCGGTAGCTCAATAGGAGGATGCCCCCTCAAAGAGGCAAGTGAACAGGAGAGGATCCCTTCCATAATAGAATCCATTGTATGGTGTTTCCCTACCTCAAGGGTTTGGTAATAATAAAGTGTGGTTTCTTCTATATTTCTTTGTGGATCTATTGTGTATTCAGTATTTGTGGTGATTATATTTGTAGATCTATTCAGGTTCTTAACAATGGTGGTACCATGGATTGGTCACTCTGGGACATGCCAGCATTACCTCCTATCTGGACTTCACATAGAAGTTGATGGAGAGATTTAACAAGAAGGATCTGAAATTACATTTTAGGGAGTTGACACAACTCAAACAAGTTGGGGCACCATATTCTTACATCACAGAGTTTTAGAGGCTTGTAGTCATGGTGGCAGATATATCTGAGCAGAGTTTGGTGATGTTGTTCAGTGAGGGTTTGTCTGAGCCACGGTGTGGTTGGGTGAAGGCCTTCAAACTAGAGACTCTATAGGATGCCATCATTAGGATATAGAACATGGAGGATACAGTCCCAAAGATAAAAACTTCCTCCAAACCTTTCATTCCACAGAAAGGAAAAGATAAGAAACCTTTTCAGAAAGAGGAGATCAGTAAAGAGAATCTAGACAAGGAAAATAGCAATGAGTTGAGAAGAAAGAAACTTTGCTTCAATTGCAAAGAACCTTGGGAACTTGGACACGGGTGTATGGGAAAAGGTAAGGTGCACTACATAGAAGTACACTCATACAGTGACGAGGAAGGGGAGGAAACTACACCAGAACAAGGAAATGAGTAGGGAGGCTCAAGTGATGAACAACTTCATGAGGAGGCTAAAGGTGTGACTATTGCCACTCTATCAAGAACTCCTATATTCTACACTTTCAGAGTCAGGGAATTACTACGGGGACAACATGTGACAACTTTGATTGATGGTGGTATGACCCACAACTTCATTGATGCAACATTGGTGGCCAAAAGACACATGTCTATAGCGGACTTCGAGGGGTTCACCATGGTAGTGGTTGACATATTTACTATGAAATGCATGTAAAATATTCCGAGTTAGGCCATGACATTGGGAAACTATACATTGATGATGACTTTTATGTGGTTTGTATGTCGAACACCAATATAGTGTTGGGTTTTCAAGCATCGTTTGTCCCTCCAGATTGGATGATCATTGTTTACTTTGGGACTTCAGGGCTTCCCCTCTCATTTTCCTCTGGATCGTTTTCTCTCGAAGTCCACAGATCGTTGCCGCGTGTCCATCCAAATCTAACTGGTAGTTTGCTTTGGGATTTTCAGCTTCCTCACTCTTGTTTTCATCCAGAGTGTTTTCTCCCGAAGTTAACAGATCCCTGCCACGTGTCCTCCTTAGATTAACAATCGTCATTCACTTTGGAGCTCTAGATCTACATGTAGATTGTCCCTCACACTCTAAAGTGCCAAAGTATAAGGAAGTCATCAGTTCAGATATGTGGCGCTCTCATCATTCATGACACCTGACATACATCTAGTGATGACACGTGGCACTCAGTCCAGGCACCTTTGGGCATATCATCTGCTTGTTTCCAAGTGACATGTGTCACCTCTCTTTTCATGACACATCATCATAATGAAGTTAGGCCACCACGTCAGATCATCCTCCGAGAAGTGTTCTTGTTCAGCGCAAAAATTAGCGCCATCTCCTAGCGCAGTTAGAATGATCCTAAAGTTGGTAGGAGGATAAGCTTTAGTGGTGGTGCTAAATTCAGCAGGAGTGCCCAGATCGCAGATCGCGGCCAAATCAACGACCACGTTTCATTATGAGGACGCAAAATGATCGAACGATAAAATTCTTGAGCGGTCTCACAATTGAAACCATGGTATAGTGAAAGATTTATGTCATGGAAGGTGGTGGATTGTGAGCTCAAAAGCGGTGTGGATCCAAACCGCTTTCAACAGCCCTGCAATTACATGCGCATTTGATACCATATCCAACAATGACATGTGGCCTCTCCCTAATCGCGAAGGCACGTCTCAATCCCGAAGAGGTTCCAGCCAATGAGCAAGGATTGACTTTTGTGACCTCAATGCCCAATCCACGAGTGGCACGTGGTTGTCCACTAGTTGTCTAGCCACGCTCCAATATCGATGAAGATCCAGTTAATGAAAAAGGACCGGTAGCTGAAACCTCATCTCAATCCATAAATAGAAAGCAGGAAATCTATGGCCAAGGAGACAGATCTATCAGCCCAAGGTACAATAGTGGAAGGTTTTTTTTGCAAGTCCATACTGAACCGGGTTTGTGTATGAAAAGAGGAGAAACGCATAGTCTGGCAGAGGGTTGCACAAATGCAAAGCTTTGAATAGGATGCCATATCACACTCCTGGCAGTTGTGGGATGATCTGAGTATAAGTAGATCAGTTCAATATTTTTTCAAGGGGTCGAATGGTTGAGCAGAGCTCCCTACTGTGTAATTTTTTATGCCAGAACTGTTCTATGGTTATGTATCAAACTTGAGACTTCTGCATTAACAGAAGTCAACTTATTTCATCTCTTTTTTTAAAATGTGATGAAACACTCGAGCATGGAGGATCTAGTCGAGGGTTGCAGTTGTGTTGTAATGTAGGTTTGATCATGATGTTGTTGTGACCTGTTCCAATACTTTCCCTTTGTTAACTTATTTCCCCTTATGTTGAAATTCTCAGGCATGGAGGATCCAGTCGAGTTGTTGTAGTCATATGATAATGTAGGTTTGATTATTATGCTGTTGTGACATATTTCAGTGTCTGAAAATTGAGTCCAAGAATGCTCTTGAGCCTGAGTTTTTCTTCACCAAGATGCTTGAAAGTCGGATGCCCATGGCAGACTTGTCCACCTTTCTCACTAAGTCTTCCTTCTTCCCACCCTTAAACTCAAATCAGTTACTGAAGTTAATGAGGACCTCATTTCCCTTTGCATTGCTTGTCAAGTTTCTGTGTTAAAATCATTCTTGTACTGAGTTTTGTCCATTTGACCTCCACTCACAAAACCAACATCCCCCAAACATTTTGATGGGTACTGGGATTACCCTCTTGTAGTCAGGGGGTGACTTTTAGTGCTAACATTCATGGTGCCCTTGCTGGGGACACAAGTGAAGATATCTTCCCTGGGAGAACGAAAACGACCAGATCTGATCTTTGATGGTGAACAAAGACCATACACATTCATACTGCATATCATTGACCTGGTGACTTCACAATTAAAAGATCCAATGGCCACTCCACATTTGTAAGAAGTCATATTTTTAGATGGAATCCATTTTGTCTTAGAGGCTTTCTCCTTTTAATTTCTCCTTTGTTCCTGATTTTCCAAATGTTGTTCTTACTATGGATTAGTGGGATGATTTTTTGCCCACATTTAGAGAACATAGAGATGACAACCCTGCAGAACATCTACTTGAGTTTCATGAACTCATGCATCAGTGGGGAATAAATCATGAGGATGTGTTAATGAATATCTTCATGTACTCATTATAAGGAGATGCTCGTAAGTGGTATCAATCCTTAACCCATGCTAGCATCTCCTCCCTGGAACAGTTTCATGCAGCTTTCAATATACATTGTCAAAAGTTTTATTCCTCTGAGTTAATTTGTCATAGTTGTTGTGAGGAGTATGAAGACTTTGTTCAAGATATAGATGATTCTTATCAAGGTTGTGACAATGAAGAATATTCCTTGGATGAGGAATCAATTTTTTCTCTTCCCTATTCATCTGCATCTACTGAAAACTATGTTTGTTATCTCGGTAAGGAAAGTGAAGAAATTGAGTTTGTTCTGGAAGTTGATATTCTTTGTAGCCCTTTCTCTAAAAAGCCTAGATATGAGCAGCCTACTTTTGACTCATATGATGATGATGAGATATTGCTTCCTGGGTTATATCCTGAAAGGAAACCCATGTTTAGTAATGAAGAGAATTTTTCTCTTGTTGGCAAAAAGTTACCTCTTGGCATGTCATTTGAAGCTCCTCCTTTATTTGATCATTATGGAGACAATGATGAATATGTTGAGATGTTTTTTGACTAGAAAGGCATTAGCATCCAGCCTTCTAATGAAAGTGAAATAGTTTACCAAGAGCGACATGATAAAGATAAAGATCCATCCATTGATATACATGAGGTTATTTCTTTCCATCAACTAGCAGATGTTATCGGAGCAGACAAATGAGAAGTGGACCAGCTGCCTGCATCAGTCTTTCACTCACCTGTGATTGCCACAGACATTTAGCCAGAGGTGAGCAATTGTAAATAAGACCAGGCTTTTTGTTATCAATCTAGTAGGTTTTATCACCTATTTTATGATCCTGCGGGGGAGTACATGGAATTTCATTTTCTCCATGTATTGAATCCTACGATCTTTATCTTACCTTCAGTATTAGGAGGAAATATGAAGAATGTAATTAATTTATTGTCACATTTTCATTATCCTTTGCTGACCAGTGACAGAGTAAGAAAAGTTTTCGTTAGGAAGTTACTTCGGTGGCTATGGTGGAAGTTTGCTTTCACCTAACACATTGTAAAATCAGTTAGGGTAGGTTTGTACATAAATAAGATCCTTCTGGAACATGTGTGTTTTCTTTCTTTTCAAGTAGATATTATACATATCAGCTTGTGGTCCTCAACGGGATGTTTTTTGAGCTAGACTCCATAACCCAAAGGCTAAGGCACTGGAACTACACATTCTTGGGAACTCACAGAGAGCATGCCATCCCGTGTGGAGCCAAATGTTATCACATATAACTGTCAAAAGGTCACATGATGACCAAGTCTGTGGTCTGCATAGATATCAACCTTGAGCACAAAGCGCAACATTCATAGCAGTCCATTTCGGGCTTAAAACACAAGCAGTGGTCGAGTTCAATTTTTAACAGTGGAGATCCCAGGAGCAGCTCAGATCAGAAATTCACATGTATTTGGCATGTCAAAGTTGCACAAGTTCTAGCACTAGAAAGAAGCCCCAGAGTTAAAGATCAAACTCCACACGTCTTCCAGAGTGGATGATCATGATTTACTTCAGGACTTCGGGCTTCAGGAGTTTCAAAATCTGCACTCCCGATTTCATCCAGAGTGTTTTCTCCCAGAGTTAAAGATCAAGTGTCATGCGTCCTTCTCCATCGAACGATCATGATTTACTTCGGGACTTCGAGCTTTGGGAGGTTCAGCATCTCCACTCTCGATTTCATTCAGATTGTTTTCTCCCAGAGTTAAAGATCAAGTGCCACAATTCCTTCTCCATCTAATGGTCATGATTTACTTCGGGAGTTTCAGCATCTCCACTCCTAATTTCAACCGAAGTGTTTTCTACCAGAGTTGCACATCCAGCATCGCATGTCCCTCCAGATCGGATGGTCATTGTTTACTTCGGGACTTTGGGGCTTCCCTTCTCATTTTCCTTCGGAGTGTTTTCTCCCGAAGTCCACAGATCGTTGTCGCATGTCCATCCAAATATAACTGTGGTAGTTTGCATCCAGAGTATTTTTTCCCAGAGTATTTTCATCCAAAGTATTTTCTCCCATATTTAAAATATCCTTGTCACGTGTCCTCCTCAGATCGACGATCATCGTTCACTTCGGAGCTCCATCTCTACATGCAGACCGCCCCCTGAGCTCTAAAGTGCCAAAGTTTGTGGCATTCATCAATTCATATATGTGGTGCTCTCGTCAATCATGACACTTGGCATCCATATAGCGATGACACGTGGCACTGAGCTCAGGCACCTTGTGGAATATCATATGCTTGTTTCCAAGTGACACGTGTCACCTCTCTTTTCATGACATGTCAGCATAGTGACGTTATGCCACCACGTCTGATCATCCTCTGAGAAGTGTTCTTGTTCAATGCCAAAATTAGCTCCATCTCCCAGTGCAATTAGAATGATCCTAAAGTTGGCAGGAGGATAAGATTTAGCGGTGGCACTAAATTCAGTAGGAGTGCCCAGATCACAGATCATGAACAGATCAACGACCACATTTCATTGCGGGGATGTAACATGCTCGAACGATAAAATTATTGAGCGGTCCCACAATTGAAACCATGGTATAGAAAAAGAGCTACATGGCGGAAGGTGGTGGATTGTGGGGTCAAAAGCGGTGTGGGTCCAAACCACTTTCGATGCCCCCACAATCACATGCACATTTGATACAGTATCCAACAACGACATGTGGCCTCTCCCTAATCGTCAAGGCACATCCCAATCCTGAAGAGGTTCCAACCAATGAGAAATGACTGACTTTTGCGACCTCAGCGCCCAATCCACCAGTGGCACGTGGTCACCCACTAGTCATCCAACCATGCTCCAATCTCGATGAAGATCCAGTTAATGAAAATGTACCGGTATTTGAAATTGTACTGGTAGTTAAAACCTCAACTCAGTCCATAAATAGAAAGCAAGAAATCTATGGTCGAGGAGACAAAGTTGTCATCCCAAGGTACAACAGTGGACGTTTTTTCCTACAGGTCCATACTGAACCTGGTTTTCGTCTGACAAGAGAAAAAATGCACAGCTTGACAAAGGGTTTCACAGACGCAAAGCTTTGAATAGGATGACATATCACACTCCTGGTAGTTGTGGGATGATCTGAGTATAAGTAGATCAGTTCAATATTTTGTTAAGGGGTCAAATGGTTGAGCAGATCTCCCTACTGTGTAATTTTTTATGTCAGAACTATTCTCTGGTTATGTATCAAACTTGATACTTTCGCATTAATAGAATTCAAATTCTTTCATCTCTTTTTTTAAACTGTGATGAAACACTCGGGAATGGAGGATCCATTCGAGGGTTTTAGTTGTGTTGTAATGTAGGTTTGATTATGATGTTGTTGTGACATATTCAAGTTGTTTCCCTTTGTTAGCTTATTTCCCCTTATTGTTATAACCCTAAATTGCACCACACATGCTTACCTGGCATCAGGCCAACTCATATCCCTTCTTTGCCAAAACATTGTTGAACAACTCTCTTGAAAATCCTCTTTTACAAAGGCCCACGTGCCCTACTCCATTACTGGACGCGTGTACACGCTGGCTGACCAAAAACAACCTGCGTGGGCCGACAAAAGAACGAAAAAAGGAAAGTTGTCGATGGAGCACAAAATCTATGGGTGAGTTAACTGAAACTCTCGGCCATGCATGGTTGAGGGTTCGTTCAAATACCTAGCTCCTTCTAGCCTATAAAAGAAGGTGTATGGGCCCCATTTGGAGAAGGAAAAATATAGCAAAGAAACTCTTCCCATTTACGTATTCCCATTGTCCCAACCCTTTAGCCTTTCCTTATGCCAAAGGAGATTCAAAGCAAAGCAGTTGGAGGACAAAAGAAGAGGAGCCCAGGATCAGGTTCGAGGAGCGGTGGCCGGTCTCAAATTTTGTAAGTTGATTCATTCATTTAATAAAGAAAATTCTTTTCCCATCCCAATTCATGAACTTTTTATAGTTTGATTAGTATATGTTTGGATTTCTAACCCATTAGTATATAAGTAGTATGCATGCATAGTTGTTGCTTGTCTTGGATGCAGGTCAGCTTTGGAAGGAGTATTGCGAACAAGTAATCAAGCACAACGAAAGATCGACATCAAACGTCGGGAATGAGGTAGGTTGAGCTTTCCATGCATTTACTAAGAAAAGGGGATTTAAATCTAGGGATGAAGGTAGAAAGTAATTTCTCTTCGGTCATATATGCATGCAAAGTCTGAAATCTATTTGCTAGTCTATAGGGAGATTTTACCAACAACAAAATTGGCGACCATACTGGGGAGACTCTCTAGGGTTCCTGGAATTTTATTTAGTTTTTGGGTAGTTTTAGACTAGTTTTTCTTGCATGTCTTTTCTTTTTAGTTTTTGTAAGGTCTGAGCTAGCAAGGAGTCTGGTTTTCCATGCCAGCTTTCCCTGTCTTTTGCTTGACTGTGTTTTTCGAGACCCATAGAGGTACACGTGGCCTGCATAAGGTCTGCACGCATGTGCCCTCACCCTACTCTCTTACAGCCCACGTGTGAACGCAAGCTGAAGAGGTAGCAGTAGCGTGTAGAGTTCAGAGAACTTCAGAGGCAGTCATCCTCTTCCCTGTCAGAATCACACATTCTCAGGGGGTTTTCTGGAATTCTGTCTGAGTCTTGTTTGCTAGCAGTCTTATCTCAAATTGTTTTTGCCTTATCATTTTTTCCTTACATTATTTGTTTTTCTGTCAAAAAGAGTGTCCAAGCCTTCAAGGGATCCTGGTTATCAATATCAGTGATCTCTTCCTGGTTTGGTCTGTCTGTTTTCATTTTTTATCAGAATTTAGATATACACGCGGCCTGTACAAGGTCAGCCCGCGTGTACATGCCCTCTGTCTCTGTCCAGCGCGCGTTCACACGCATGTTGTTTGAGTAACAGTTGTGTGCTTGTGCAATATACTTTTGTTGAGGGTAAGGCAATCATCCTTTCCTTTGATAAGAATTATTCCTCTCAGGTGTTTGAATCTATGTTTGAGCAGTCAGTAATCTTACCCTTAGCCTGCTTTTTCTCAGTTTAAAAGTTGTCATAAAAATAAAAGAATTTCTACGGTTTTTAGACAAGTGTGAGAGTCATTTTTTTTTTAAATTGCTAGTGTGTGATTTTTTTTTAATCTGATTCTTTGCGATCTGTGATTAGGCCAGAATTGTTTTTCTTGGTTTTTGCTTGTTAGTATTTTTCCTTTCTTTTTTTACTAGCATTTAAATAAATAAAAAATCTCTTTTCATTTTCTTATTTGGTTGAAGAGTGTGTTTCTGCATCATTAGCCAGGGAAAAGTCATTTATTTCATAAGTTTTTGCAGTTTACTTAGAGCATAAGTAGCTTGTAGTCAAGTGAAATTTCTTTCGAGTTTGTTATCCAAAATCTTAGAAAAAATAAAAATATTTCTTTTGAAAAGTTGTTGAAATTTTGCATTCAGTAAAAGTTTTGTTTCCATCTTTTTTATTCATTTTTTGCTTTCGTCTTTTACACATCATCAGTTTCACCTTCATACCCCTTGGTGTAAGACAAAGCCATAAAATCAACTCTAAATTTAAAATCTACTAGACTTTTATGCTTATAGGGTTCACAAACTAATTCAGGACTAGGGCCTTGGATTAGGTTGGAGAGGAAACTCTTCAAGGCCATTTTAAATCAAACATTGGAGTCTGAGATATGGAGTGTCTAATTCCAGTGTCGTGAAAGTTATCTGGGACCCCCCTCTAACACAGGGGATAAACATGAGGTCACGTGCGAAAAGGTAGTGGAGATAACCCCTCCAAAGCCAGACCAATCGTAGTGGAGAACACATAGAGAGGGCTTGTTTTGGGATTCCATCATTTTCATTTTCCATGGGGATTTGTGGGTCTCGAATCTATTCGAGGTCCTCATTTGTCTTCCGGACCATTTTCTCTCGATACCCTTGACATGTTTTAGGCTCGATACCCTGCTCATTGTGGTCTACCCAACTTTCGACTGTACCCGCCTCGTGATTGTTCGCATGCTGGCAACCTAGTTGCCAATATTTTTTTAGGGACATACACAGTTGACTGCGGGGGTATACCTTGGTACCTAGGACAGACATCGGGCCATGCTTTGAAGAGTATACCCAGAGGGTGCTTCCGTGTTCGAGTTGCACTTGCACCGGTAAGTTTCTCTAGTGTTGGTTGTTGTAATTGTTCTTCCAATTAATTTAGTGTTTGTCTGTCTTATCTTCTAGGGACTTTTTTAATGTGTGTTACTTTTGAACATTTAGACTACCTTAGAGTGTCTTGGATCTTCTCACACAGTGGAGGATCCCAAGCTCTGCAGGTCACGAAGGCTTCTTGGCCTGTCATCGGTTACACTGGAGCCACCCTCGCCACCATTAAGGTGAAAGCTATACCAACAAGGGTATTTTGAAGCGACCGGGTTACAAACCATTGTGCTCGAACAACCCCTGGAGGAATAAACCATTTTGGACGTTGAAGCAACCGCTCTTGACCCGGTTGAAACCCCAACCACTGATTTCTTGGCACCTTTCATTGTACCAATTCAATTTTACGAGTGTCAGATAGTGTCGCACACAACAATGGAAACAAATGTTGTTACTCCTTCTGTGAATTCTTCAATTCCCACCATGGATGTCACCACAGGAGAGATTTCATCTCCTAACCCACCGTCGTGTTGGATTACTGAGAGGGGGGGTGAATCAGTAATAGAGCAATTTAATTCCTTTTAACCATATAATCCAAGTGTTAAATCAATGAAACATTATTATCCAATAACTGCAGAGTAAATAAGCAATGAACAAATGAACAATCATACACATACACAGTACACCAGTGTTTTACG